>CM067506.1:10743874-10866374 GCA_034509495.1 Acestrorhynchus altus | reverse complement strand
CCACCATGTACATGTTGTATTTCATAAGTTGAAAATGCTTTCAGCTTGCCATTGAGCTGGGTGTTCCCTATATATGGGCCATATATATGGCTGTGGGTGTTCCCTATATATGGGCAACTTGTATCTGGAACTTACATGTATAGTTAGTTTATTTAGTTATGTATACTGGTGTTATGTTTCTGTAAAGTGATTTCCCAATCCTTATCACAAGCATTTCAATGCACAAATAACCTTGACGTTACCTTGCCTGTTATTTTTCGCATTTTCATTTTGACATTTAAAGATCGTATTGCACTCTAAAGCTCTATATCTGGACAAGTGAAAATATTTTATATCTACACAATATTTTAAATATACAGTATTTGCAACTGTAAGATCAATGTATAGCATGGTGTTATGTGAACTTAATAGTGAAGTAATAAAACGAACTATTATTTTATACACCTAGCTCCTGAGGTTCGGGAAGTGGATTTAGCAGTGAAACAACAACACAGTTTAGATGAACATCAGTATACTCAATTATTTATAATTGTTGTCATACTTACACATTTAAACTGAAAATAAAATGATAATGATAAATGCTTCAGAGCTCATGTTAAACAAAATAGATGAAAATGCTGACTGGGTAGACGTGTTTCTATGCACAGGTTAAAGTTCAGGTTGTTATGTATGTGTATATGTAAGTGTTTGTGTCTAGTAAGTTGCAGATCTCAGTCTCTCAGACTTTCAGTCATTCAGTCTTTCTCTCTCCTTTCTCTCTCTCTCTCTCTCTCCCTCTCTCTCTCTCTCTCTCTCTCTCTCTCACATATTTAAATTTACTTTTTTCCATTTTAAATGACACTTCAACATTAGAGACTGCATAAACGTAAAAAAAGGAGGATGGTCCAGGTTTACTCGATAAGCAGAAGTTGCTATATGACAGAATTAAACCCCTTTGAGTACCGTGTTACATTTACAGGGGTTACAACTGTAAAAATATGATATATTTTAGATAAGATAGTCAATGGGTGCCGGATGAAGATATGGGCATTTAATGTTCCTAAAAGTCATATCCACCTAGAGTGGACAGCACAGTGGCTGAAAATGGGAGTTTAACTGGTTGATCATAACCAGTGGCATCTGGTTAAAATCTACCCTTCGAGGTCAATGTAGTGCTTTTTAGCTTTTAAAGGATATGGGAGCAGGAGACCGGGCTCGTGAGCATGTTAACTACACTGCTGAGGACTGTGCCCAGTGAGTGACGGTACCAAATGTTTCAACCTGATGGTAGGTTTTGTGTGTGGCATTGAACTCATGAAGACAAGGCCTCCAGTTGTCAACAGGTCATTGTACAGGATGAGGGTGGCTACATAATGGTATGGGGCAAATTAGTATTGTAATACTTAAGTCTGGCCTTGGTCTCAATCCATAATCAAATCCGTTTCAGTCTCGTCTTCATCTTGACCGCATATGGATTGGTCTTGCCTTGGTCTCAGGGGGAGGTGGACTCCCAACAACTAATTAAATCCCAACATGTATGCCTACATCAGGTGAAACAACAGAGAATCAGATTCAGGTGCCGAACCAATCTCTATATCAGCTGGGGACAGGACAACAAGAGTCAAACTCAAGGTCATAACCAATCCAAATCTTCATTTCAAGAAAGAATTCTTTAAATTTTACTGTGATGTGTAAGCTGACACTGACATGGAACACTTTAATGTGCTAAGAAATTGAGCAGTGATAGAAGTTGCTGAGTACTGGCATGCATCCATGATGACTTAACTAGTTTTTGTTTAAGGAGGAGATGTGAATTGGGTATAACCCCAGTTTTCAGGAGCAGGATTTTGCCATCACCCTGTATTATTTCAGTTGATATCTAGTGAACTAGTGACTGCTTTAAACAGCAGAGACAACAGAGGCAAGACTCTTTGGCACGTTGGAAAAACAGTTAAAAAGGGCAATATACCCCATGGCAGTGGCAACCATGGTTAATCATGTGTGTGCTACCAAATACAGCTACATTGAGAGGTATAAATGTAATACCCCTCACAGATGGATAACATGGTTACAAACTCTGGGGGTAACAGGGAAAGAAGTTGCAGAGTTGTGTGGATGGAGGGAGGTGACATCAGTGACAGGAATGTGGATTCACCAAGAAAAAGATGTGCTTGGATGCAAGAGGAGAAAAAAGTAAATTAGTGAGGTTACAGAAAGCAGAGCCTATGAGAAAGAGGAAGAAGAAAAAGTACCATGCTAGGGCAGCATTCTTTAGAGATCATTTCAAGACCCTGTTTAGAACATCTGGAAGAATTAAGGGGGGAAAGAAATATTTAAAGAAGCAATTTAAGACTGTGTAAAGAGGAGGAAAGATGGCAAAATGGATGTCAATCCCCCTAGTGTGGAGTAAGGGACAGGATGTGGTGCAGTGTGCAAAAGCAGGCTCAGCACCAGGGCCCAATGGAGTGCCATATCAAGTGTATAAAAGTGCACCTGATGTTGTGAGGTTTTTATGGAACATGATTGCTATAGTGTGGAGGAGAGGGGATATTCCAAATGAATGGCAAATGGCAGGGGGTGTTCCTATTCCAAAATTCTTATTCCATCTGGAGATGACTCTCAGACAATGAGAAACAAAAATATTTAACTTTTTGGACTGAATGCCAAGCACTATGTCTGGAGGAAACCATGCACTGCTCATCGCCTAGCCAATACCATTCCTACAGTGAATGGTAGTGGCAGCATTATGCTGTGGGGATGTTTTTAGGTAGCAGGAACTGGGGGACTAGTCAGGGTCAAGGAAAATATGACTGCAGCAATGTACAGAGACATTCTTGATGAAAACCTACTCCAGAGTGCTCCTGGACCGGGACAAAGGTTTATTTTCCAACAGGACAATGGCATTAAGCACACAGCCAAGATAACAAAGCAGTGGCTTCAAGACAACTTTGTGAATGTCCTTGAGTGGTCCAGCCAGAGCCCAGACTTGAACCCGATTGAACTAAAGGTGCTTCAACAAAGTATTGAGCAAAGGCTGTGAATAATTATGAAAATGTTATACTTTTATGTTTTATTTTTTATATTAAAAAAAAAAAAAAACATACCAAATGTGCAGCCAAGCAAGTGAAGTGTTGGGAATAATTTCTGAATGCACTGTAAATAGTTTCAGTGTGAGAACAAAAAGCATTAATCAGAGTGTCATAAGTATATTTTTAAAGTATTACTTAAAATATACTTATTTATTTAATAAATTATACTTATACTATAAATAATACATTGTGTAACAATCATTTTACCAACATACACATCAAGCGTGCACTGGAACACTAATACAATACAGATCATGCAAGGCTCCACATGGCTTCCCTTACACTCACTTATTGAGTCTTTATTGTCCTTTCTAAAGGCAGTAAAATAGTTACTGCACCCTGCAGTCTACACAACCCTTCAAGCTTCAACCTTCTGCTTGTCCTTGAATAAGAGACTCAGTGATTTGTACAGTTATCAGACACTATTGGGTAACTTTTATAATAGCTGCAGTTCACAACTCTAGCTTTATTCAAACATGACCTCCAGCAGCATTCTCATTTTACACTCTGATTTGAAGATGCCTGGATGTTGCAAATACAGCAGCATACCTTGTGTAGAAGCAGATCTGCTAAGGCTATCAACTTTTCCTCTCAGTCTCACCCCTCACATTAGGGGTGTCCCATAATAGTCGGATTTCATAAAACTCTTAACAGCTCATCAATCTTCAATTAACAAATCATCACCACAAAAAAAAAACAAAAAAAAAAACCCACTTACGGTAAGATTTCAATCCAAGTAATGGAACATTATTATTTCGGTCCTGTCAGTATGAAATGTTAATTTAAGGTAAAGGTAAATGCATCCAGAAAGTATACACAGTGGTTCACTTTTCCACATCTCCAGAGATGTTCAGTTGGGTTCAAGTCTGGGCTCTGGCTGGGCCTTTCAAAGAGTTGTCCTGAAGCCACTCCTTTCTTATCTTAGCTGTGTGCTTAGGATCATTGTCCTGTTGGAAGATGAACCTTCATACCAGTCTCTGGAGCACTCTGGAGCAGGTTATCATCAAGAATGTCTCTGTACATCGCCGCAGTCATCTTTCCCTCGACCCTGAGTAGTCTCTCAGTTCCTGCTACAGAGAAACCCACAGCATGATGCTGCCTCCACCATCCTTCACTGAAGTGATAAGCAGTGGCTGGTTTCCTCCAAACTCCAGATGGACTGAGTTCTCCTATCTCCACAGAGCAACGTTGGAGCTGTGCCAGAGTGACCATTGGATTCTTGGTCATCTCCCTGACTAAGACCCTTCTACCAGGATCACTTAGTCTGGCCAGGTGGCTAGCTCTATGAAGGTTTCTGGTGGTTCCAAACTTCTTTCATTTGTAGATGATGGAGGCCACAATGCTCAGTGGGACCTTCACTGCAACCAATTTTTTCTGTACCCTTCCCCAGATTTATGTCTCAATACAATCCTGTCTCTGAGGTCTACAGACAAGTCCTTAGACTTCCTGTCTAGGTTTCTGTTCTGACATGCACTGTCTACTATGGAACCTGATATAAACAGGTATGTGCCTTTCCAAATCATGTCCAATCAACTGATTTTACTACCGGTGTACTCCAGTCAAGCTGTAGAAACATCTGAAGGATGATCAGTGGAATCACAACGCACCTGAGCTCAATTTTGAGTGTCATGGTAAAAGCATTATTTTTTTGCAAAAGAAACTCTGCAAACAAACTGTTTGACTTTGTTGTCATGGAATTATTGTGTAGAATGTTGACAAAAAAAATGAATTTAATCCTGTTAGTAATAAGTCTGTAACTTGTGCATAATGTGCAAAACATGAAGCCATCCTTACTATCATATTCCATGTCATTCCTATGGTGTTGCAAGTGGCTGCAATGTGATTGTTATGGTCCTGATGTGTGGTTGATGTGTTATTCCAGGTGGGTGTTAAGGTTACTGAGTGCTTGTGCAACCATACCAAGTATTAAGCTTTCCATATTTGAACAACAAGATCCTCCTCTCATATCCCTGAAGTGTCTTAGTGACAAAATGCACAGAGCTATAATGCCTTGACAAGAGAGAACTAAATCTGCAGTATCCACCAGCAAAAACCCAACGTGAGAACTGTGCATCAGCCTGAACAAGGCTAAACTTAGTATTTCAACACCTTCTAAAGCTGTGAGACAAAACATTATTTGATGCCAAATGTACGCAGTAACACCGAGTAACTCAACTCACCGATTTAGTATAAAACCACTATATAACAACTCTATCATTTCTACTGAGACTGTCTGATTTGTCATCTGAAAAGGTTTTTTAAATGGATTAACAATAACCTCTCTTTGTTAGTTTTAAATAAATCATCAATTTTGAATCAAAATACTGATATCAATGCTATTTCTTTCGGATCAAGTCTAGGTTTTGAAACCATCACAGTTGACAATTATGTGACAAAAATATTGCTCAAAATGTGTGTCCTGGAGCATAATGCTGAAATAGCCCTGTTTGTTTATCTGGAGCTCCCTAGGTTGAAGAGCTCTCCCACACTATTAATTATTTGCAATGACTGTAGAAAAGCATGGACAACACAACTTCTCTCAAAAGTGAAGTCAGCAATAATGTAATGCCGGTGACAATTCTTCATTGAACCTTTTTTGAAGGGGAAATTTAACCCCGTTGTTTCTAAGCAAAACATAACATTGTGAATGTAGACATTGTTATTTAGTTCCCAGAAAGCACATGATCCTCTCTGAAGGCATAGAAGGCCGTGAGACTACTGTGGCATGTGCATTTATTATGACTCATATGAAGAGCTGAACTTACTGCAAGTGATTTTTTTAATGAATTTTAAGGATCACAAACTATAGAATCAGTAAATCAGATAACACTCCATTGATACACAGAGGACACAATTAACAAACTCCTTGCTCTGTAAGCACTAGAGTGCTCCTCTTTATTCAGCTGACTTGATTTACTAGACTGAACTAGCCCCTGCCAAACCATATGTATTACTTCTTTGTAACCACCCTTCCAATGTGTAGCTTCTCAGATCAGAGTACATTAAGCATCTGCAAAATCACTTACACTCTGTCTCTGGCTACTGCTGAACCTGGAGAAATGGTCTGCTGAACCACTTTGCACTGTTTCAAGTCCCATCCAGCTAAAATGATATCCCTTGGGTATTAGTTGAATGCAAGAAAATGCCAGCAAAAAGCATGTTGCTGTCTATATTAGTATTACTTTCTACACTGTTATTGTGACTGAGTTGTCTATTAACAGGAGATCTAGAGGAGATAAATAGCAGTCTGCCAAACACACTCTCTAATTTGACTACAGAACACATGTGCTTTGCCTTTTCAAATGGTATATGCATGTGGATGCACAATGCTTCATTGTAATGGTGATAAATGTGCAGGAAGGGATAGGCAAAATAGAGAGAGTGCATGAGAGAGAGAGAAAGCGAGAGAAAGGGAGAGAGAGTGAGACCCTGAAGCACATGTGAAACCTAATGCTGATGGAAGTTCTTGTACAGGAAAATGCATTTTGAAGCCTGTCGGCCACATCCATATGTTTCAAGCCTCATACCATGACAGAGCAAACGTACATCACATCTACATCACCAGCAGCTGCTTTCGTGCTGCTTTAGATGGAAACTCTCCGTGAAATCTCAAAAGAGCTCTTTGACTAGCAGTTACCTATGTGCCCTGGTGGATCGGTAAGTGCATTCCGTTAAATAGTTGCATCCCCAAATGAAGGTGCACAGCTCAAAATAACTCACAACTGCCTTCACGCAAATCTTTGTGTTAATCGTCAACCACTTAAAAGCATTCTGCATCTAATTATAGGTGCTCCATTTTCACCAGGAGCCCAAGCACTTTACTTTCGCATCTATTGATCGCAGCTTTCCATTAAACACTCTGAGGTTTAAAAGTGGTCTGGCACCATTTATATTTAAATAAAGGCTGAATGAGATCTTTGAGCTCAGTCAGAATAGATGATAATGGAATATTTCCCCATGGTCTGCATGAGCTCATACAAGCTGGGGGTATTCATGTGCAAAGGTCAAGGGTATTCACTGCAACACAAAGGTCTAACTTCGAGGAAGGGCAAGGTTATTGTGAATCTTTTTTTTTTAAACTACAACAACATATCCTGTCAAATGTGCAAAATTAAACATGGAGCTGGCAACCTGCTGGACTGCTGAACTGAGATTGGTCTCCTACCTCATCTTCAGGTTGCCTGGCTGTGGCTGTCCATCATAAATGGAGACAATGTCAAAGTCCTCCTCCAGTGCAAAGGTGTGGAAAGACAGTTGTATCCTGTTGCGCTCTCCCGTCACTATGATCCACGTGCAGTTGGCATAGTTGGGGTAGCCATGGGGGAAGCCAGGACTTTCTATGGTTCCATTCAGGCCTTGAACCACACCACCACAAGGCTGACCTGTGGACCAAAACACTTTAGTTAACTTCAAATCGCCACTTGAACATATCAGTAACATTTTAAATGTCTTATTCATTAGTCATAATCATGCATAAATTGCAACATTTTTTATCTGTACATGTGACACCAAAGTGAAAGCAAAGAACATACAGGACACATGTGTTGAAAAGTTTGATAACACAGTTAAAAAGCTGATTTGCAAGCAAATCTGGCCAGTATGTGTGAGACATAAGTTTATTAAGCAATTTGCATTAATGAGGAATATTTACGAGTCACACAACATTTACAACATTTTGCACTGTAAGATGTTATGTCATTACATCCATCCACATGACAATGCATGACAAACATTAGTAAATAGGGCAGCAGTGGCTAAATTATAGTTCCAGTTTGTTAGCACCTCACTAATGTATCCACAACAGAGCATTTTCCAGGAGTTTCCATGACTGGAAAAATAATCACTAATTTTCCATGTTTTCTTGATCTTCCAGGATGTGTGGCAACCATGAAGACTGTCACCACATAGCAATAGGAATCTTTGAGCAAAGCTCCTCAAACTGCCTCATACTCCATATCTTAAATGTATGCAATTGTGTGCCATAATTAAATGGGAAACTTACATATATATTTTTACATAAGGCTATACATTAATAATATCCCAGTAATGACAAATACATGTTTAATGCTACACAAGATAAAAATGTTTAATGTCAATGCATATTCAATATGACTATATAATAACCGAACGAAACTAAAACTTGTCAAAAGGCCATAAATCAATCACACAGTATGTTACAGCAACTGAACTGAAGTTTACCAAGATGAGTGCAGCATTAAGACCATTCCATGGAGTATTATATTATATTCATTCAACCCTGGTAAAAAAGGTCCTTATAGATTCAACCAACTGACCCTCCAGATAAATAACATCTAAAATGTTATCCTTGATTTACATAAAATTTCTTTTGATTTTGATAAAAAAAAAGACTGTTACAGGAGTTTCAGTCACTGTAGTACAGAATGGAATCTTTCAAGGATGCCAGCCATAAAACATCCCCAGTCAGTAATCAGTGTACAGTTAATCATGATGAAGCCCAAAACGGCAGGTCCAGCCCCAACCCCATTCTCTTTTTAATGAGGTCATCTATCATTTAGCCGCTTACAGTACATATGGGAACAATGTCTTAAATCTCTATCCATAATACATTGTGTGCATTCATAATGCATTCTAATACATTAAATGTACAACAAACCTATAGTGCTGGCTGTAATGGCCTGTCACATACAGATTCTGCAGTTCCTTGAAGTTACTGAATGCAGTTTTTTGTTTGTTTGTTGTTGTTTTATATATATATATATATATATATATATATATATATATATATATATATATATATATATATATATATATATATGGAGGACTGTCCTTGAAGACAATGACAAATGAAAACTCATTTGATTATCATGGCATTATGTGCCGCTTGAAAAAAGACAAAATAATACATATAATATTTTTTAAGATTAGATTTTATTCTTTAAACAACATTTTCTTGCTCTATTAATATTAGATTAATGTCCCATCACTTTCAGCCACAGTAATGGCACACTGAAAGTACAGACCTAAAGAATAAAGATACTCATACTTAAAGGTCATGGACACAAAGACATGTGCATAAATCCTTACTTCTCAAGCCACTCAGAAGCTTCAGAACATGTCCAACTGTCTTCAAAATTGCACCCACTCTTCCTGTTTGTGTGCGTGTGTGTGTTTCTTTCATGCCAACCACAGACAATGACACCCCCACCCCCCAAACCCATCATATTTCAGCTTATCTCTATCACCAGGAGAGTACGCAATCAAAACAAGCCCAACAGTTGTGTTGCATGCCGTGTTGCATTTCGATCATCAGCAAAGCATTTGGGTTCATTAAAGAGGTGTATAATCCTTGATGAAAAGAGATTATACCATTGTCCTTTCAACCTCCCCAGCTCTTTTCCCTCTGAATAAGGCTAAATCTTTCCACCCTCAGCTGAGCACCATTAACTGAGGGTACACAGACAGGAGCGTATCTGCATATAGATGCTGCCATTGATTTCAACTTGCTCTTGTTTTTGTTTGCTCACTGGCAGCACTTCATGGCTGTCTCGAGTGCACTTTTTGTTGCTCAGAAAAGGCAAATCATTGGGATTGAATAATAAAGGTGGTGAAAAGGTGCTGCCAGGAAGAACCTTTAACCCTCTTTAATCTCTTTATGTATAAAATGATAAAATAATGATGGATAAAAAAGTTATCTGTGGAGATTATTTATCCTAGATTTAATATTAGGCCTAATGTTACAGGACACAGGTTATGCAACATTACAAAGTTCTTGTGAGTGTTGTCTAGTCCTGTTAGTATAGTGCTGTTAGCAACATGTAGAGCCCAAAGTAACAGTGATATAGACACTTTTCTATTGCAGTTTATATCTATTAATCTGATTTACAAATCTTTCTTATAAATTTAAATAATTGATAGCTTATCTATATAAAGCTTTTATACATTTAAATGCAGAATATGACAAATGTGACATACAAATGTGACACATTTTGAATTGATTCTTAATAATATTGATCTTCTCATCTGCTTCTTCCTGGGTTGCTCTGTGTCAAAAAAGATCAAAAAAGTCTGTGGGGATAATTTTGCCAGATTTCACATTAGGCCTAAACAAAAAAATGAAAAAGGCAGACATTTGGATGAAGTGGATATGTCGTTTTATCAATACAGGAGACGTGAAAAATGGTGATGTAGTAGAGGGGTCTGGCATTACAGCCAATTAGAACAGTTTGCTGTGGTGATGGTTCCACCCAGGGATTTTGTGGGCTGTGGCGAAGTCAAACAGCAATCTCAGCTCTCATTAAACTCAGCCTGGCATCTCTGAATTACAGCCATCCACCATGTACAGTTGACAGTAGCTGTCAAAACAGCTCAAAAGGCAGCTTATAAATGTTTGAACGCCTTCATTTTATGTACTGCACATGACGAGGAGGACTCTGGCACCTCATGGCATCTTCAGGAATTAACACAAAAAAGTAACTGATGGAAACGCTGAAATTTGAATTTCCATTTCCAGATTGGTCGGAGTGGTGCTTAAACATTAGAATAAAAACTTAAAATGTGAGGCAGCTTTTACATGCATCAAACTCTTCAGACACTGTCTTCCTATCACCTCCACTGTGAACATGTAGCCTTTGACTCAGTATGCTTCTCTACAACTGACGTCCAGAAATCACAACTGATTTGCTAGTTCTTGTGATAACAAATATAAAATAAATAAGTTGTGATCATAACAATTTTTTTTTCTTTATTCTCATACTTCCTTTAGACGTTAAATGGCAGTTTGTGAGAGAACACCTTGTTAGTTTGAAAATATAAGGCTGAACCTGGTGCTGTGCAGACCGATCACCACCCAGCTCAGTCAACTGCATGTCAATTAGTTTGTTTGTTTTTTCTTTTTACCCAACCTGCACGGGAGTCACAGAAATATACTTCATTATAATCTCCCAGTTGCAAGGCAACTGCAGTTGCTCTCCACAGGCTGAATGAGCACAGAGACAGATTGATGGCAATATAGTTTAATCCTCGCTGGCTGCTGACACCTAAAGGGATTGTTCCTTTTTATTCTAAAATGTAAACTTCAGGACTTTGGTCATTTACTTAAGTAAAGCACTCTGAAAACACGTTGTACTCTATATTTTATCTCTTTTAATTGCTACCATTACTATTGTCCTTTGATGTCATTTTCTCTTATCTACAAACTTTTTTTAGATTTACAAAAAAGATTTACATTTTTTTTGCGAAATAAATTAATCAAGTAATATGTCCATTCTGATCAGCTATCAAAATTGAAACCAGAAACATACTTAATGCAAGGACACAAATGCAAATGACCAAGTACATTGGCTGTCAATGTGGTGCTCCATGTGGCAAAGCTCAGAATGCAGCTTGTGATTGTGCTGCATTATAAAATGCATCTGGACAGATTTCTGAATGCATCTACATGCAAAACCCAGCCTGCAAACCTCAAACCATGAATGTATGTTTTGGGATTCACCCTAATCATATTGACTCATTGATAATGTTTTAGATTACCTTTCATCTGCATTGCTGTTGTTTAGTTTAATGATAGGAGCATTTTAATGGACTGCATGAAAGAACAATAGGCTTTTACCAAAGTTGTTGCACAACGTTCAGCATATTTTCATTTTAATTCCCCCATGAGTGGCTCCCTCTTTTCACTGTGACTTCCTGTAAATAAATTGTTATTGTGAGGGGGTTAAATCATGCATTATCCATGGGGTCATGAACCTGTCACACTTTTTCTATTCTTTCACTTCTCCATCAGTCAGACCTGTGTGTTCCTTACCTTTCTACCTTTCTACCTATCCATCACCACCTGCCTCCTGAATGCAGGCCTGGCCTGATAGAAAAGAATCGTTTGATGGAGCGACTCTTGGCTGAAAATGTTAAATAACCACCTCTTTTCAGAGTGGTTTGAATCAGTCAGCACATTAAGAGTGGGTGATGGGTGCGAAAGGTCGATGAGGGCAAGCGCTCATAACAAGCTAATGAAGGGAAAACAGCGTCATCATCAGCATAGCTTAACATTCTGTGTTTTGAGAGGGATGAAAAAGGCAGCTGAAGTGTTCAGCCGTCGAACATGCCAGAGCTTACCGGGTGACGGATTATGTCAAAATCTTGGTTCAAAGGCAAAAGAGCATCCTTTTTAGCAGCCAGCAACGTTCGTTCTGACTAAGCTATAGCCAAAGAACTGGGGTGGGTGGGGGGGTGCAGACAAGCAGACACAGCTGGCTCACAATTGAGACTTGCTAACAGCGGGGAAAATAAAACAGGTGTTTTTATACCAGCAGATTTCATGGCGAAACGGTTGACAGTCCACAGATGGAATGCACCATCTCAGAGAGTTGTTGACACTTACTGAGCATGCCCACACACACACACACACACACACACACACACACACACACACACACACACACTGCATCCATGTGATGCAGAAATCTATTTGGGGCACAAAAAAAGTTCTACCATCTGTAAGCTGGGACTTTTATTTCTAGTTTATGAAGCCAGAGAGATGCAATAGTACATCACATCACACTAGTACATCAATACCTAGGATAAAACCAGTGGTAGAGTTAAATTTAGGTAGCAAAATTAAATAATATGGTAAATGTTTATTTGAAGGCTCCCTTCAAAACACATGCATAAGCACTAAAGAAATATTATGTGGCATTGTTACCTGAAATAGCAGCTTTATCATCATTTTGATGCCCCACTGGCCTATAATCAGGAGAACATCCATATTGTTGCTACACAGGGCTCAGGTAAGGCAGGCAGGAGAGCTTAATGCTACATAACCCTAAGTGACATTTGTGTGAAATCCTGTAATATTATTCTACTGTGACAGTCCATATGCTTACTTCACTTTAGAAGCTCATGTATAAGATACTCAGTAGATTAATCACAATGCAATGAAAGTAAGGCTGTAGAAGTATCTGTAGAATACAACTGAAATTCAATAAACAATATTGCTGTGCACTTGGACCTGCTAAACTACCTAAAAATGTTACGTTTTGCTCTATGGTAGTTTGTGCCCCAGTATTTTTTCAAAACATTATGGCATCATGACATTGCACTGACATTTCCAATTTTGTAATTTTTAATCACTTCCCACTTTAGGCCATGATGTCCCAGCAGAATTCATCTGACATCCTGCTCAACACTCTTCAAGCAGGATGTCCTCCTTTTAAATGAAAGATCCTTTTGTAATTAAATACTGCTTTAAAGAGAAACAAAACCTTGTAAGTGGTCCTGAGGGCCACAGAGTACATCCATAACTCTTAAGTTACAACACAAGGTTGACAAAATTCAGTCAAATCTATTAGCATTTGGGCATTACAAAGTTTTAAATGTGCCTCTTTGACCTAAGAAATAAAGGCCACTGTTGTCTAAACTCATATTTCTACTTTACTTATACTTAAAGTATTATTTAGTTCTGCTTTAATACAAGGGAGTATGTCATGTATTGGCAATGGCTAGAAATAGGTATAATAGCAGGGCGCACTTATTCACAGCAGTTATGATGGCAATGGAGGTAATTATTAGGGCTTTGAAGTGGGACGTAAAGTAGGTGTGGAGAGGTTGCACAATGGCACATGGCTCCCACCAATTAGGGCTTAATATGGATGATATGACAATGTCGACTACTTTTCTCACATGTACTTGGTGGATACTGGAGAAATTAAATGAAAATTGTATGATGGCAAAGATGAAGGTTAAACCCAGTCTAGATGTTTGTCAATTATGAAAGTGAAACTGGAGCAAGAAATGTTTCTGATGGAACAGGAGGAAATACCTTCTGTCTTGGAGAAACCAGTTAAGAGTTTAGGTAGAAGTTACAGTGCAGCACTGAATGATAAAGATCAGGTAGTGGGGTTGAGCAAGAAAGTAATGGAGGGTATTAACTCTATCTTGCCCTGGTAAGTTAAAATTGTGGTGTCTGTAGTTTTGTTTGCTATCTTGTGTAAGGTGGCCAATTACTATTTAAGTTCCATTTTCTGAGGAGCAGAGGTTAGAAAGGACCATCAAAAATGCTATAGGGAAGTAGCTATGTGCCTCATTGCCTTAGTAGTATGGCATGGGTTGGTAGAGGGGTGCTGGATCTACCACTGACAAGCATAGTTGAGGAATTTAAATATGGAATGGCAGGTCGAGAGATGATATTGCTACAGTCAAAAGATGAACTGATTAAACCAGCAGCATTCTTGGGTGAATTTGCATTCAGAAGTCTTGAATTGAGGACAGCTAAGAAGGCATAAGTCGCTGAAAGAACTAGTGAGTGGTTGTGGATATGAAGGGCTGAGGTTGGGTGTGGTAGGGCAGTGTGCAATTGAAGGCGTGGCATGGGAGAGTTATAGGCTGTTTGTATATATGCTGATGGTATTCAGGTTGTGAGTAAAATGGTGTGAAATCTCATGCAGTGAGCTTGGAGGGTCTGGGACACTGGACTTCACTGTTAAGCCTTCTGGAAGTGTCATGGGCTTAGTTCAAAACACCAACAAAGGAAGGGGCCTGTCTGAAGACCCCTGTGAAGAGCTCGCAATGTAGCAGTTGGATTATAGGTAAAGTGAAAGGATGGAATCAAATGTGTAGCTGTTAGGTGTAGCATCTTTTCAACCACCTGTGTGATTTCACAAACAGTTCATGTTTACGGAAATGTTGCTGATCAGTTCAGTTAATTGTAAGATGTAGGATAATCTTATCTTCCTGGGGCTTGTTTATAGTATTGGTCACAGACAGGTTAAAAGAGGAATGTTGCTGATAGGATCATATATGGCTACAAAACTTTAGATTGAAAAAGGGGTGGGCCCTATGTATAACCCCAGTTGTTAGGTGCAGGATTTTGTCATCTTTCTGTGTCTCTACTTTATGACTCCAATTTCTATGGATGTAATTAAAAATGCAATCCTTTTCAATATTGAGTGTTTGTTAAGACTAGTTCTAAAATCTGATTAAGAGTAACATAATGTACAGTGCTTGGATGCTTAAATGATTATTTATCAGATTAAATGTTTCTTTACAATTATAGAAAAGTCCTGTGGGTGGCTATTCATTGAAGATTTTAAAGAGGGTTCTATATAGTACCAAATGTTTTTTTTTTTGTTGCTTGTTTTTTTTTTCTGTACTAAATAGATGAACTAATAATCATCTAAACTGTATTGCGTGGAAGTAACATGAAGAGTGAGAGAAATGTCAGTGTAAAAATTCTAACTTCTTTAATAAACATTTTTATCCTGTTTAAAAGCAGTGGCAGATAAATAAATAAAATGATCTAATTTACTATTGGGCCTTTGGATTTTTAAATAAATACCAATTAGTAGGACACGACTAAATAAATAAATCAATAAATCAGGTATCATGAGGCATCTTTACCGAAGGAACACCAGTCACGGATTACGTCTGATTTTTCCTCAAAAAATGTTCTAACTCTTTTCTGGTGAACACACTCATACAGTCCTGAGAAATGTCTTGCCTCTCAACGGACCACATTATTTTTTCCCAGCTGCCCATTCTAGAATACAGATGAACACAGAGCTTGTAGTGACAAGCTGCAAGGCTGCTCTGCCCTTGCAGTGGACCGCCTTGTAATCTAAGGCAAGAAATACAGCCTTAATTGTCCCACTGATAGTATTCTGTATTGATTTGTAGGTGTTATCACCATCGTGCCCAACCTGAGGTCAACAGTCAATAAATTCCCACACTGTTTCTTGAGTACAGCAGCACAGATCTGATACAGGAATGCTTGACATTGAGGACACAACCACATCAGGTTCATTAAAGGAAAGACGTCGACAATGATATTATGAGAGCTGTTTGTATAATAGCAGATTACTGTACAACACGGCACACGGTGGGAATTTAATGAAAAAATTGCTAACATTAATTGTGTAAGCGACCTATTACTCACAAATGATCTATGGCTTTTTAAGCAGTAAAATTATGCATGCTGCCATAGCGGCAAACAGCAGCCTGATTACATTCATATAAACTCTTACTTATGCATAAACAAAATCAACACACCAAACACTTTAAAGCTGTATGGCCACCCAATCAACCAGAGATTTGTTTAATCTCTGAACATTCAGTTTGATGTAAGTGTAAAGAAGTCCCACTGGTTTCCATAGTAGTAAATAAAAAAAATGTTTCTGCTAAACATGGCTAAAGAAATTCATCAAGGTGTATAATGACTAATTACCATAATCAGTAGATTTCTGCTGCAGCATGTAATCAACAGAAACAGTCCTTCATCTGAGTCAAATGACTCAACAAATAGGCCTTAACTCATGTATGAGACATTAGTGTAAAGCTTTTAAATACAATTTATTCTGCTAATTAAATTATTATTTTTATTTTTATTTTTTTAACAAGCATGGTACAGAACTACGGAGGCATGGATTGTTTCCTATAATTGAATATTACACGTGGGGATTTGGTGACGGCTTGAATAGCAGCACTATGAGACAGTAATTAACATATCTGAAGAATGAAAAATGGCATGTTTCAATTACAAAGAACTCCCACTGACATCTGCACAGTTATTAAAACTAAACAGATGACTAAAGGGGGCATGGACCAATCCCACAGCCAATAGAAAAGTGACATAATTTCTACAGAGGATGTGGAACTTGTTGTTGTTATTGTTGTTGTATATCTTAATCATATACATCACATACATAAATATCATTTTACTTCATGTAGCTGCTGATTATCTCCAACTATTTAATTGAATATCCTAATATATCAATGAATCTTAACCAATGAAGCAATGAATCAAAAATCCATAAGCATAATTAAAGTTTGCTTGAAAACACATGACAATATGTGATTATACGCTGTTGGGAAGTTTACGTGAAGAAAAAGAAACAACTTTAAAAGATCATATTTTGCAGTTACACTAAGGCTGTCTCTACACACACCACTCAATGATTCATTGTTTATTGTCCAGATATGGAAACTAAGCTATCAAAAATTCTGCCATAAAAGTAATTTATATCAATTACATATAACTGACTTGAGCCATTTAGTCTCACCCAGGATTTTTAATCATGCACAGTAAGTACAGTAACAAAAAGTGCTTGAAAGCTGGACACAGGGATTTTGCCAGGAGGGTGAGGTTTTTTTTTGTTTTTTTTTAATTAAACCTAATGCCAACCTAAAGCCGTTTCTCCAAAACACATGAATCTGCATAATAACCACTTGCATAATAAACCAGCCATAATGAACCAGCTTAATGAATCATAAAGAGTGATGGAGAAGGTATGCAACACAGCAAGATGGGTGGTGGTCTCAGAAATCTGTGCTTGGAAGCTAAAGAATCTCTCATAACAATGAATGAACACAAAGAAGTAAACTAACTGCATCACCTCATTTAAAACATTCCAGTCAAATCCAATAGTTGTCTCTAACAAGCTTGGTCCAGAGCTACTGCCTGTCCATCCTCCCACGAAATATCCTTGTCTTTTAAATCACGCTGGAAAGTGCCTCTCCAGGTCGTTCTGGGACTCCCTTTCCTCCATTTGCCACCTTCAGATTCCATTTCATAGCTACATGTGCAGGTCATTTTGGAGACATTTGACATCTAGGAGACATGGACAATTCTGCTAGCAGGCCAATACCAATATGTGTGTATGTGTATGAATATGTGCATGCTTTTTAGGAGTTACACACCCACATCAAATAATCATACTGTCACATATCTGTCCTGCCCATGGACTACCCCTTTAAAGGTGGGCACTAAAGGTTGGAACTGCAAGCCTCAAGCCCAATAGGGGGAGAGGTGGGGCATGCTGGGTTGCAGTTTTCACTGCAGTTCAGAGGGCGGAGCTTCCCCCTGACATTGCTGTTCAGAGGGCAGAGCTTCTCTGGTGTATTGGTGTCTAGGGCAGAACCCAGTTCCAGTGGGGTCTACGGTTGCCGCACCAGCTACCATGTCCATAGCCCAGTCCACATCTAACAGGAGGTGTATCAAGAGATTCCTGCAACATCGACCTCCAGAACTTTGCCCAGTCTCGCTGGACTTTTGGAACATTAGCCAGTTCTGGGCCTAATCCCATGTCCCAGTCCATACCAGTATCTGTTCCTGTATTGGTTCCCCTATCTGTTCCTGTCCCTGTTCCCATGTCTGGTTTCGTAATCCCTGTCACTGTTTTTGTGTCTATCCCTATCCGTGTGTTTGTCCCAGTTCCGTTACCAAGTCCTATCACGTCACCCATCCGGTCCCCTGTCATGTCTTTAGCTTCTCTTCAGCCCTTGTCTAGTCTATTGTCTTCTAGTCTTGTGTCTAGTCCCATCCTCTCCATTCCGTTTCTGGTTACCTGTTACCTGGTCATTTGTTCATGGTCTGCTTTGTTTTCCGTCTTGTATGATCAAGTCTTTTTTCAGTCTAGTGTTTGTCATCTTGTTTAATTTGTTTTGCATTTTGTGTTTTGTTTTTAAACTCTCAACCCCAGCAACTCTGCATCCCTAAACTTCATTTCATCAGTTAAAATCACAGTCCTGACACATATTAATCAGTTATTCCAGTGAATTTGACTGTTTTGACTGTTCTTTGACTGCTTTTGAAAATACGGTTGAAATGACAATACTATGTCAAATTAACTTCATAGTATATGTGACTGTTTATATATATATATATACGTGTACGCACTGTGTTGGCCATGAAAAAAAAAAAAAAATACAATAATAATAATACACAGGCTTTGTTGATGGCGGCATGCACCCCAGTAATCACCTTTGCAACCTTGAGAAAAATCGGGCACACATATCACAAGAGATGTCACTTCCCAGACAAATGCAAGGTTTTTCCACCAGGTGCACAGATACCATCAGCCTTCTCTAACTGATGCATTCAAGGTTCCCAAGGTACAAGCCACATAGCAAATAAAAAAGCCTATGAATAAATATTGTTTGCCTTTCAAAACATTTGAAAAGTGCAAAGGTAGAAGGCAAGCTTATTTTTGTCGCTTGTTTTAGAGGTCATGTCACCAGCACTGGAAGGTAGTTGTGTAGTGGCTGAGATTATTTACCAATGTGTGGGAACTATTTAAAAAATGACCCACATTTCAACAGCATTAAGCCTTGCCTTCAGACTGCTCTTTTTTTTAATGCTCTAGTTGTTAACTCCACCTTTGGTGTATTATCAAATCATGCAAATGGAGGACCTATTCATATTACCCGGACCTTTTGTGCTACTGTGTAAAGTTAATCGATATCCACTATCTTAAATATGAACTGAACAACACTGATCAGAGTTGATCTGAGAAGCCGTCAAATGTTTTGTATGGAACTCTTTATGCATGATACAACTGATTATATCATATATTTCCACATTAATAAAATACTGGGGTGCAAACGTGGTCTGATTTCAAAGGTGGGAATCAGTAGTCTTTAACATCAGATCATAATATATATATATATATATATATATATATATATATATATATATATATATATATATATATAAAATTAGCATGAATAGGTGGTGCCTTCTACAGACAGTGAAACAAGTGTGATGCTCCTGACACTAGGGGGAGAGGACAAGCACATGCTTCCTCCGATACATGACACCCCAGCTCTGATGCAATGGCTGACAGACGTCCACCCAGAGAGGGAGAGCAGGCAAAAACTGCCAAGGGCAAACAGCATGACCCAGGATTCTAACAATTCTTACTTTTACTTATATAAAGTAAATGAATACTTTCCTTCTACTTGAGTAACTTTATTGATTAATATTTGATTAAAATGTATTATTAATTATCATTACTATAATTATACAAAATAATTATAATTATTGGCGATGTTCTAGCAACAAATCATGAAGCCAACTCTAATGGAAATTGTGCTTAATGAAATGATAACAGGCACAAACATCTCACATGAGGTAACTAAAATAGCTGCTTTAGGAAAGAGAAAGCTACTGGAATAGGACCATAATCATGTAATACAAATAAAGAAAAAAGTTTTTAAGCATATTTGCTTTGCTATTTGCTAAAATGTTTTGGAGTTTTAGCTTGCATTGACAGTGTAATCTTTTGGGAGACTTAATGGAAAAGCCATTCTAGAAAAACTTGGAATAGGAACAATATACTTCTTTTAACAATTATCCAGCAACTCCCCCAAAGTATTCCAAAGATTTTCTAAAAAGAGTTATTGATTTTGGACTGTATTTGCTAACACATTTTCATTTCAAGACAAAGACAACAAGTATATTTTAACAACACAAACTAGAGGAGGCAGGACTTTGTGATCAGTTAAAAGACAAAGATAATGTTGGCACATTTTAAGCAATAATACATTTTTATTTCAATCTTTTAGTTTCAAAACAATTTTAAAAGGTTTAGAGCAAAAGTTTGCACCCCCTGAAATCAGAATACAGAGTATACAGAAATCAGTTTACTTGGGCAGGTATTACAGACTGTACATACTTTTTGTAATCTAAAAAAGAATTATATTCTTCTTTGGGAAATTTTCACCCATTCACAAATTTTCAATTATGTGTAGGTTGGGGGACTGAGAGCCATGGCGAAACAACAGTATGTGCCTCTTGAAATCTGTTATGAATTCTAAGGTGTGTTTATGGTCATTATCGTGCTGTAGAAGTAATTGTCTTATTCCATTTTCAACTTTTTTTTCCACAAACATTGAGGTTTGCTTGCAGAATTTTCTGGTATTTAATTGAGTAGATTGTTCTCTTTACTGGTAAAACATTCTCTGTTCCACTGGCTACAATGATTTATGTACCTCTGCTTAACAGAGGTCTTTTCATCATGAAATTTTGATGATTCTTCCTCAAAGATCATATTTGGGAAGGCATCACTGCACAGTAGAACAGTGTACTCCAGAGTCTGTTAAATCTACCAAAAGGCCCTCTGAAGTCAAACGAAGGTACTCCTAAATACTAATTTCTTTTTTTCAGTTTCTCAATGTTTGTCTTCCAGACCTCAACATGACATTCAATGTGAAAAGAGGCAGTGTATTAATTTAAAAAAAGAAAGAAAAGAAATCTGCATCACTTATCCTTTCTTTCAAACACTGTGCAACAAGCAACAGCCTTAACAAGCTAATTGAAAAAAATAAAAAAATACCCTCAAATATCTTGATGGTGTAATCTTTACAGTGTACAAAACAAAACTAATACACTAATCTTTCTTAAAACATTTAAAAAGAATCTATAACTTCATGCCTGTAGGAGATCAGTTCATCTTCTACTTAATAATTCACACATAAATCTTTACCAGGAGTGTATAGGATTGAAAAACAGTACAAAGATAAAAAGTTTCTTTTGAATTCCATTAGGGAAGTGATATATATTGCCTGCTTCTTTTCTAAGCACTTCATATGAAAAGAGTTCTTAAACAGCATCACTTGGCCATGACAAGCTGAATAGGATGCTCTTTTCTCTTAACAAATTGCAAAACATGATGTGGATGAAATGCACATCCATGCCCAAAAAGACCACTTTTGGCAACAGTCGGCTCCCAAATGGTTTGCGCTACAGTTCTTGCCCCTGAGCGATGGGAAGCACAGTAGGGACTTGCCGAAAAATCAAAGTAGGCATTCTTTTCTACCCACTCTTCATCCACAATCCAGAGCAAGCCAGCAAAAACCATACTAAACACACACACACACACACACACACTTCACAAGCACCTTATCTTTTTCGGCTTGGCTCATGCTCTGTCCTGCTCATTCAACTACACTGAAGTCATCTCCACAGCTCTTCTTCCTCTCAGGCAGCTTCTACAGGGGGCCAGATCCACCTCCAGCTATTTGAACGAAGAGTAATGCTTCTACAAACATTTTCCTTGGCTGCCAACACAATATTCCCTTGCTCTGTGAGCATCTTCATTATCCTCTTTGGGCTTTTTTAAGGTCTTTCACTATTCATTAGCTATGACTACCTCTTAATGTGTTACCATGAGTATTAATGGTACATTACTAACACAACCATGTTTGAAAAGGACAGAGCCAGGCACAACCTCAAATTTGTACTTTCCAAAATAATCTGAGCTTTGTGAACAATTATGCCAAAACTGACATTACTAACCACATACTAATTGACCGCATATTAAACTAAATGTGCTTTCCAATCTAAACATATAATATATATATATATATATATATATATATATATATATATATATATATATTACAACCGTAACATTGGGACTACCTCCTAGTTTTTACTCTCAACCCATCATCACCCACATAATACATGCTCTGTGGTGGACCTGATCATTAAAGAATAGGATGAAAGGAGGCTAACAAAGCATGCATAGAAATTACAGTCTGTAATTATCAATCTACACAGTGCTCCTGTATGAAAATAGAACTGATAATGATGAATAAGTTTGTGTAGGAACAAGGAGGTGGTCATAATTTTATGGCTGATCAGTGTACACCACAATAAGTTACAAAAAAAACCTTCATTTTGTGGTATTTATTTATTTATTTTTAGTTATTATGTGTAGTTGCATATATGCGTATGTGTATATGTGTATATGTAGTTGCACCCAGAAGGAAGTCAAAAATTGCAATGCTGTCTGAGAACAATAAATGTTAAAACCTTAGACTGATATGGGGAATATTTATTGAGCTACATGTACAGAGAAAGTGTCTCTCAGTATAATGGTGGGCTGTCATGTTTGCTAATGCAACAAGCCAGACATCTCAGAATGGAGTTGTAAAGGTTTATTATTGTGTCCTGCAATAATCCATCCAATGCAGCTTGAATATACTCATGAAGTTACTGCAGATCTTGTAGGAGGGGTAAAAAGTTGATAGCGCATCCAATAGCATCCCACACATTTTCAATCAAGAATTGGTCTGGAATGGTGCTGACCATGGTGCCTGCACACACAGATGCATTGGTCATCTCCACCTTAACAAAAGTAATCAAACTCATCATTGAAAATGACCCACCACCCTTCTGAGTGCTATTAAGGAGAGTCATTGTAATAGTCTGTGGGCATGTAGTCCTGCATCGTGAAGCCATCAGCCAATGGTGTTATTATTATTATTATTATTATTATTATTATTATTATTATTATTATTATTATTATTATTATTATTATTATTATTATACTAACAGGATGACTTATTGAAGGTATCACTGCTCTCTGAATGTCTGCAATCATTGAGAGAATCCATCAGTTCTTCCTCTCCATGGTTTGTGTAGGTGTCCCAGACCCTTCATGTAGCTACTGTGTACCTTCTTCTATGCCACTTTGCCACTTCTATGCCACTAACAGCATGCTATGGCATTATCCATGTGACCAGTAGGGCACACAATATGTCTTTAAGACCATCCCACTTCCATGAGACCTACTGTGCAATTCTTCCAATTGCTTGAATTGCTTCAAAGCATATTTCACTTGCAAATGATGCTATTAACACCACAGCACAAGTCAGACTGGTAAGTATAGTTAGTCAGGTACAGCAATAATCCTTTCTTAATTAACATTTGATGTTTAATCATACACATGTCTCACAATTTCAAATCCACATGGTTTCATTCCTGTCAGATGATTTCTTCTAGGGGCAACTATTTCTGATGATGAGTGAATGGCAGTCTGCATATTATAATGGACAAAAAGATTAAAACGATATAAATACAATATAAACAATGTTCTACTTGACCCTGTTAACAATAACTATAACAATATCAATACATTTCTATACTGATGACTGGTTCAGAACAAATACCATTGATTTGGGATCAGTTTTTCACTTATATCTACATTTCTGATCTGGGTGTAGTACCGCTGATCTGTGCCTGTCGGTGAGATCATTGCAAAAAATGGAATTCATTCTTAAATCAGTACTGAGAATGGTTTACAATTAAAGGCTCTGAACTTAGGTCCTAGTGTTCTTACATTAATCATCAGAAATTGTCACTTTCCACCTTCTCTCCATCCATAATAAATATATATTATCTGTAAGGGCCAATTTGAAAGTATGCTACATAGATAACAGGTTTATAGAACAGAACTTTATTGATCCATTGGGAGGGTTCCCAAGGGTTTATTTGTTTGTTTGTTTTTTATATATATATTTGCAGGTAAGCCTATATGAAAGTATTTTTTATTAGTAGACTTTAAGCACATGGCATTTTTTTTTTATCTGTCTACCAACTACACATGATTGGACTTTTTCTATTCTACATTCCAAAAGCCATGCTGCATAAGATAATGTGTGTTTTTCATGTGTTAACTGAAAAATGTGTCTACCTCTCTTTACATAGTGTTAACTCTGTGGAGTAATCTGAATACCACTGTATTTCTCATGCAGAGAGAGTATTGGTGCAGCTGATCATTGCAGAAATGTCTAACCCAGTCTTGCATTGTGTACTGAAGCCAACATTACTTGTCTGCTCAAAAACTGACATGCAAGGTATTCAAGGAACTGTGTCAGGAATTGTTCAATAAGCTCTGATTGATATGTGCTTTGTCAGCCAGCATTGCACAATGAATTAGCCATTCACATCCAAAAGCATTCAGCAACCAAGACTTGAGACAGAATGAAGATGCAGAGACAAAATCAATTAGACAAGCATCTCTTTACAGTTTTAAAAGAATATACACTCAGAATGAATACTAATAACACACAAATAAGAAAACTTAATATCTTCCAATGATTAAAAGAGCAGTTTTTGATTTTGCATAATGTTTAATTACACTGAATGCCTTTTCATTTATTTCACGTTTCATTTATTTTCCAAGCTTCCACTGAGAATATGTCCAAATAATATTCTCACTAAAAGAGAGAATTAACTTCACCAGACTTTTTAATAGTTTCCCTCGAGATCTAGAAAACATGACCTTGTTTAAAGATTCATAACTTATACTGAACTAAAGTATTTCACCTATTAAAAGCTTTGTGTTTAACCTTCAAAACCGTAGACCAATGGTGTGAGATGTTTTTGTAGTTTGACGTACTTTTATTCACCAAAAATGTTTTACGTATTTATGAAACATATTTGCTGATGGTGTCATTTTCAGGAGGCATAGTAATCCAGGCTTCTGAAGTTTAAGATGTAAAAATGAAGAGAATTTAATATTTGTATGAATTTGACCATGTTTTGATCAGAAATGTACATATTTTTGTGTTTTATGTTAATAAGGGTGCAAACACTTTAGATCTTGGAAATGCTGACTGTTGTTATAAAGAGCATTAAAAGTAATCAACTGCTCCTGGCTATAGTTATGTTTCTAGCTATGGGGTCCATCAACTAGGAAAAAAAATTCTGATTGAAATAAGTTTACCTTCAAACAGATAAAATCTAAATAGTGCCCTAGAATCAAAAACTTAATTTAATTGGATAATGAGAGTTGGGTACATTGGAAAATCCAGCCTAACCAAAACAAAGATGTATTAAAAACCCTAAAATTGTTATGTAACAGTATCAAATGTATATATATCAAATTTTACCTCATATTTACACCTATAAATTTACATATACTCAGACCACTAGTGAAAGCCCTGCTAGCCCTAGTTGAAGTTAGTGAAGGCCACTTCAGGAGAAGAAGCTGTAGTTGGTACTACTGTAGTTGATACTATGATATATAAAAAAACAATAAAGCAACCGTGTTTCATTCTTAAGCAAAACATTAAGACTGTAAACAGGCTTATACAACAGCATTCTACACATTTATCATCCCAACCAAAGAGACATGTCTGTTATTTATCCATCAAATATCCGCCGAAAGACTCAATAAATGCATTTTACAACACCTTTAAAAACTAAATCCTGTTATGTTGATATGGGGACACCACTGTCAATTCACTGTGTTGTCTGAAGCTCTAGTTCACAACAAGCTTTTAATGGTCTATAATGAACAAATGATTCGTAATGAGAACTGAAAGTTGAGATAACCTTTCTAGCTTCAGTCTCTTGTCTTCTGTAGGCCATTCTGCCCCCTATGGACCACTCCCCTGGGGTGCACTTTAACCCACATCCTAAACTTCTTCACAGGAGCTCTGTGCAGTGCTACTTAACAGAATATTTTAGCACGACTGAATGGCAGCAAACTTTGGAGAGCGGATTTGAGAGTGACAGATTGCAGGGCTGCATTAAAACTTAGCCTGCGCCACACATGAATAAAGTTGCAGCACAGGCTGCTTTAATCCTTCGTTACCATGGTGACACAGCAGCTCACAATGAGCCTGCGCCAGAATTTATGCAGTGTGCTCCATGTTTTCCAACCAAAACAGCCAGCATCATGAGCAACACACTTGGTATGAAAGAGCCACACTTACAGAGGACACTTTTGCATGTGCATGTGCATAAAACCGCACTGTGTAGCTCTGAGAAAGTTCACTGAGCACTGTTACCTTCACAGCGGCATGCGCAGCATCGCTGAGTGGGTATAGGATGGAGGAAAAGGGGGGGGATCAGAACTGACATTTCAAAATCACAGAACAAGTAGCCTTGTTCAGCCTTGACATCTCTCGCACAGAGTATATCACAAAATCCCACACCCACAACAGATTAATTAATGATCAGGTGGCGGAGGTGACAGGGAGAGTGTGGGCCTCAGATGCCAGTGCATGCGCATTCGCCCTCATCTAGGCGTCACTAAATAATGCATGGCTGACGTAAACAAAAGAGCTGAAGGGTTTCTGAGGCTGGGGAGAGAGAAAGAGAGAGAGAGAGAGAGAGAGAGAGAGAGAGAGAGAGAGAGAGAGAGAGAGAGGGATGATATTATTTCTCCACAATTTCCTCACACTGCTCCTGTTCCATCTCAAACAGAACAAGCATGTGTTTTGTTTTGCCCAACATGGGCACAGAGTTCCAGCAACCTCCAATGATGTCCCCAGCTGCTATTAGTGTGGAAATGTGAGGCTTGTTCTTTCAAAGAAATGTAATTGGCTCTCACATTGACACTGGGCCAGAGTGATTGTATCAGTGCTCCACAAATATGTACAAGATGGTGGCCTGATATGGTTGAGACTTAATGCACCTTATTTTCTTGCTAGGCAAACCTTGTTTCTGATGCATTCAAACCTGTGAACATGCATAGCTCTGTAGCAGGAAGGTTCAAGGGTACTCATTATGCATTACAGACATTTGTTCCTTCTCCTCCTTATATTTCATACATAGTTCATACATCTTCAATGTGCAAAAGTGTCCTGACACCCCTTCTACTTCAGCTACACACTGCTGACATAGATGTTTAGTTGTATACAGATTACAAAATCTCTGAAGAACAGCACTGCACTTTATCACCAGTGGCAAGCATTTTTAGTAGGGGTTTGAAGCCCCCCCTGGCACTGGATGTAGAAGTACTGAACTGATGGATCTTCATCCAGAACAGCAAAGAAATGTTCCCAGAAAAGTAGATGCTGTTATTGCAACAACATGGGCTAAATCGTTCTGTTGAACCCTGGATTGCAGAAGAAATGTTTGATGCACAGGTGTGTTTAAACTTTTGGAAAGTGGATAGTCAGTCTAAGCAGCACATGTTGTTCTTCCTCTTCTTGCTAGCAACAATGAGAAGTTGAAGGCTACCATTGTCTGGAACAGAGCCAAAATTGTACACCTTTATAGAACTATACTAGTGCCGCTCAAAAATGTGAAAGTTAAAGGTAAAGGTGCTCATAGACCCTTTACATTCCAGGACATGGCTGCCCCCTAAATGTATTTCGAAAAAGATAAATATTGTTTATATTCATATATCCTTTTTATTTTAATTTTTGATAAGTATGGCTAACAGCTAAGAAATCAGCTGGCCACACTGTCAAGATGTTACTGAATCCCACACTGCTTTGATAGTGCTGCTGGATTGGGTCCTCCTCATCTTCCTCTTGATAATACCTGCTAGATTCTCTATGAGGTTCAGGTCTGGTAAGTTGTCTGGCCAACTCCAACATCAAATCCAGTACCTTAAACCTTCACAGACAGCGGAAACATCAGACTTAATTTGAGACACCTTAGATTGTGTGCCTCTCCACACTTTCTCCAGTCTCAATTTGTGAATGCTTTGTTGCAAGAGTGAGTTGATATTGTGAATGCAGCAGTTGTAGCCCCTTTCTTTGAGACATCTGTGTGTGGTGTTTCTTGATGCATGAACACCAGCCTCAGACAACTCCTTTTCTTGACAATACTCAAGGTTGTGGTCATTCTTATTGCTCATACACCTTTTCCTACCATGTTTCCCCTTCAGTCAACTTTAGATGAATATGCTTTGATACAGCACTCGGAGAACAGCCAGCAAGGACCTTCTGTAGCTTACCCTGTTTGTGGAGTGTTGCTGATTATCTCAGGCCAGATCTTCTCCATGGTTTTGGTGGAGTGTTCTAAACTAGACAAAACGTTTGTACTGTTTGAATAGTAATTTACTGAAATTAATACTCTAAAAATTTGAGATGCTAGATTTCTGGAGATAAACGCCATATTGATCAAAAGAGAAACTTGTAAATATTTTACTTGAAATGTAATGAATAAAATATATAATGACAGTTTAGCATTTTTTTTTTAATAAAATGAAATACCTGAGTCTGCAGAAGATAACTTGTCTGTAATGAATCATCTCTGCAATGAATGAGTTTCCCATTACAACATAAAAGCGTGAATGGGACAGTCAGAAATTAATATTTGTTTATTAATAAACAAGTTGTGTTTGTCCTTTTATAAACTAGAGGTCTTGTATTACTTTACAAAATCAAACTGGTTTGGGGCAGAAGAATATAACATTCCGAATGACTGGCAAGTTTATCGGCAGTTGACACTCACTGACATCTTTAAAACATACTGAGTTTTTCTGTGTAAAAAAATCTGATAATGTTGAATGCTGTTCTTTGTTAAAGACCAATAAGTAAAGTTTATTTCAGTTCATCATTTATAATTTAGCATTTATAACTGGGGCATTGGTACATTTACAATGGTCAAGCTGCCCACAGGACAATGTCACCTGGATATTTCTGGTTAGTGCACTGTTCTCAGTCCAGCACTGAGGGTTTTCAACACTCCAGCAGCAATAACACACCTCCATCATATTAGTGTCACTGCAGTACTCTCTGAAACCAGCAAGTTCTGATCATCATGCTTCTGTACCTCCTACCAATGGGCAGCTTTGAAAACAAGCAGTGGCTTGGGTGGGTGGAGTCCTATATAATCCTTCTGGTCTTCGTCAGAGAGTGGATGGTGCATAAATCCAGAAGTTTTGTGAGCTGAACCCTGGTAATGTGCTGGGTTTTGCTCTCAAGAGTGGTGCAGTTCCCGTACCAAGCCCATATAAAGCTAAACCCAGTGAGGGAAGGTCAAACCACCAACAGTAGTCAAAAACAGTGACATTTGGAGCACCTATTTTGTCAAACTGTCAATATTTAGAAACTCGTGTTTATGATTTAGATATAATATAATAGCTAAATAAACATCAAATAACTGAACAAAATTGATACTGTAAAAATCTAAAAAAGCACTTCTTGCATTATACACAGAAATAGGTTTATTGTCATTGTTCCATAATGATGATTTGTTCTATAAGGGCTATATAGGGACTAGGGAATGAAATTTCAGTTTTACAAGGTTTGGGACCATTAAGATGTTCATTTTTGCTCTGAATGAATAACTATTCTATTCAGCTGGACATACATGATCATTCTGAGGAACACTAGTGATCCTGCTTGGGTTGAATACACCTTGAGCTCAAGAAACACTGGGCACCACAGAAGTGCCTCAGAAGTGGAAAAAGGAAAATATGGGAATTAAAAAAGGAATAAAGGAATTTCTTTTTTTTTAATGTTAATCTGGGGTCCTATTTGTAGTCGTGTAAAGAGGCTGACTGATGGACCACGTATTAATCAATGGAGAAAACCTCTGCAGCTGGTATATTAAAGTCTGTTCCTGCGTGATGGCAGACACTATGAGCAGGCCACATGGCGAGATAAGAGAGTCACAGTCCCGGTTAGATAGAACCTCAGCCAGGACAAGAGGCCAACTGAGCCTGATTGGATTCTGTGTCTGAAATAAACGCCAAACGAATGAGATAGATATGAAACGGGGGCTTGCTGGCTGGAATGAGAGAGGAGGAATGTGTGTGTGTGTGTGTGTGTGTGTGTGTGTGTGTGTGTGTGTGTGTGTGTGTGTGTGTGTGTGTGTGTGTGCGCGCGCGCATGTGTGCATGAGAGAGAGACTCATCTGGAAGAAGCAAGGCTCAGTGGAGACCCCACAAAGGCTTCAGTCAAGGACTTTAATGTCATAGTTGGAGAAATGTCCTGAACGATTCTATGTGGTCACGCTTTCGGCATATGTGCATGAGCGGCTATGGATACTCTCTCAGGAACAGTGGTGCTGAAAATACAGCATGCTCTGTATTTTCTCTCTGAGCTCCCTTTGAGGGGCCGGAGAGAGCAAGGGAATCCAAAAGACACAAGCAAAAATAGACTGGCAGTGCATTATTGTTGCAAAGAGGAAATTTTGTTTACAAAAACGGTTGCCATGCAATACATACATCAACTAAATCTGCATGAAAATAAGGTAAATATGTGCTTTCTTAATGGCAGTTAGTCTGAAAAGAGAATGTAATGATTGACAAGCTCATAAATAATCACAAAAGTATGAATGACATTTGCATCACTAAATATGCTGTGGCCAGGGGAACGGAAAAAGCCCCACATTCAAAAGAAATAATGCATTATAATATTCATTCAGCTGTGCATTTTCTGTACCTTATTTGAATAGCACTTTATCTGGTAACATGTGTATCAGGTGGAAACTTCACATGACTGACTATGAATATCAAAGGCTATCAAGTGAAGCAAATGATAGAAATATTTATATACTTTGCCGGTCAAAAGTTTTAGAATACCCAATATAGGTTCTGAAACATATCATACACATATTATGCAGCAGCATATTGTTCATCATATGATCACATCACAGCACTGTGATTGAAATGAATTTGTATTACTGGTTTAAATCAACCACACCTTTATTTGACCACCTTTCTATACTCAATGTTCACTTCTGTTAGTTTTACCACACAGGAGCACTTTGTAGTTCTATAATTAGACTGCTGTTCTCTGCATACATTATTAGCCTTCTTTCACCCTGTTCTTTAATGTATAGGACCTCACAGGACCACAGAGCACAGACCACAGAGCAGGTGTTATTTGGGTGATGGGTCATTTTTAGCACTGAAGTGAAAGTGACATGGTAGTGATGTGTAGCACTGCTGTGTCTGATTAGGTAGGCAGGTTGGTAGGTAGGTGGGTGTGTGGCTAGGTAGGTAGGTTTGTAGGTAGGTAGGTAGATGACCCACCACCCACATAATACCTGATTTGTGGTGGTCTTGTGGGGTCCTAAACATTGAAGAACAGTGAAAAAAGGCTAACAATGTATGCAGAGAAACAGATGGACAACAGTCTAATTATAACTTCAAAGTGCTCCTGTGTGGTCAGTGAAGATGATAGAAACGAGAAGAAACAAGTAGAAACAAGAAGGTTATCATAATGTTGTATTAATTGTAAATCAGCAAAAGAAATCAGAGACATTATGTTGTGATGTGATCCCTCACTGCAAGTTTCAGAACCCATAAAGGGTGTTCTATATCTTTTGACACTATATCTATCTATCTATCTATCTATCTATCTATCTATCTATCTATCTATCTATCTATCTATATATATATATATATATATATATATATATATATATATATATATATATGGGCAACCTTGAGAGCATGATCATATTTCTCAATTTATGTAGCAGTAATGAATCAAGGTACATTATATTTGGTTAAATGAAGTGCAGATCATTACAGATCTGTGAGTAATTGTTCAGTGTTGGTGATTAATTGTGCAGCACTGACGATATCAGGCTGAGAGCAGCCCTCTGATGGAGATTGTCAGTTTGGGACGGATCTCTTGGGAATAGCACACACAGACAAAAAAAAATCCCATACCCTTGTTATCTCTCACTTACTCCTTCCCAGATAACAATGCAATACACCCTGTGTGCTGTGGGAGAGAACTATTGCTCAGAATTAAGTGAATACCAGCAATCTTGTGAAACAATTAATATAGATGTGTCTGTGGGTAATTAATTGACTTACCTTATCGTCTGGCTTCTAACCGAATGAACCAACTAATAGGTTTAAATAAATAAATAAATAAGGTGTCGGATGAAATATGTAGGAGAGGGTGACAGGTGTGATTTATTGCCTAAATGCAGCATAGGATGGCGTTACACGTTTATGAAAAGCTTCAGTGTAGTCTTAAAAGGTTATCGGAGAACAACAGAGAATCTATGATGCCCTAACTACACAGCATGTCCAGTTACAAACAGACACTTACTTATCTAGTGACAAAGAACCCTGGCTCATATTTAAACAAAGCAATATCAGTATCTATCTTAATAACGTCCAAGAGACAGGATGTGGACTGTAAACAGGAATACTGATGCTGGGTCACGGTGTGTGAGGAGATTCAAATGAGGCGCCGTTCGCTTAGGAAAAAGAGCAGACCAAAAATAGGCAGGCACTTCAAAGGAATACTTTAGTCAAAAATGCTAACAAGACTAACAATGAATGAAAGACTGCAAGAAGCCCTTAGCATGATCTCATTTGCACAGTAATGCCAACCAAGCCCTACAGCATGCACTCGTCTTTAGCAGCATTATCATCCTAGTTGCATTTATGCAATGTTAGTGACATTATCATATTTTGGGGTAAATATTCCATTAAGTCAGGACTAAGAGGAGCACTCAAGGCTTATGAGAACATGTCTCACAGCCAGATACACTAGTGATACTGCAGACCATCATGATAGACATCCTCTTGACACAAGGCCTGTCTGAGAGCACTGCGGGACAAAGGGGCATGGCCTTTGCCGGCCTCATCTTTTGTACACAAACTGTTATGTGAGCTTTAACTACAATTTTAACACCCTACAGTACATGTTGTACATACGTGGGCTATTGAAGTGACCTGAGTATCACGACTGAGTCATGGTATATTCATTTAAAGGCACATTTGAAGAGAAATATAAATAGAACTAAATGAGAATGGGTTAATGCAGTTTTGTGGTCTAGTGTAGTGAGCACACTGCTGTTTAGTGTAAGCCATCTAATAATACTGTTACTAATGGAGGGGCTCTTTAGGTGCAGATCCAAAGCTGACACTATGTATGTCCACTTCAAATTAATGCATTCAATTACTTTGCACCCAATTCTGACATAGATGTGTACACACACAGCTTATCTAGGCTCTATAGAGAAATTTTTCCAATAGAATAGGACTCTCTAGAGCAGATAAACGTGAACATATTTGCACCATGTTTAATGTAAGGCATGGGCTAGAGGGGTATACAGTTCCTAGCAATAAGTTGTCAAGCAGTGAACTGTGTTCTCTGGAATGATGATATTCCAATACTTTTGGGATGAGTTGGGATGCAGATGCAGTTGCAGACAAGGTGGTCATCCTGACCTCACTAACATTCTTGTCAGTGAATGCAGCAGTGCTCCAGAATCTAGTAGACTTCTCCTATATGTGCAGTAGAGACAGTTACTCCAAGAATTAATGAGGAGGTGTCCTTATTGTATTTACCAGACATGACACATGTTGAATTACAACTATAACTAGCTAAGAGCTGGCCACTTTTTTAGAAACTAGGCATGCCCTGATCTGATCTTGTATTTTAAAATGAACTTGGTATTGGCTATATTGAGTTTGATCAAGTTCTGATCCCTTGTTACTTTCCAATGCTGCGCCACTATCATAGAGGTGCCATAAGCGGACATTAATCATGACCTGCAGTGAGGCACTATTTCAGAGATCTAAATCTCTGCAGTGAGAAGCTATTTTACAGTGGAAATGAAACCCTACGATATCTGCAGCATCACTATTATGGCTTTAAGTGTGGTAGCTGTCATTTGTCTAAACATTACATTCCTGCTGTTCTGTTGTGATCATGTGCCCATCCCAAAAATAAAATAATTTCACTGTAGAATTTAAATGTAAGTGATCATCAAATCAATAGTTCAGTGATTCAAATTTGACAATAAATCAAACTTAACACACTATAAAATAAATACAATGTGAGCATTTTAGATAAAACACAGACTAAACAAATTTTATTTACTGTTATTAGCCAACTAGCTATATTACGGCAATGTAGTACTCAGATTCAATTGTGAGAGCAAAACAATGGGATGGGATAATGTTTGAGAGAACATGAAACATTTATCTTGTGAGTGGAATTAAACAATGGCGTGGTCATGGCCAGGTGACATGCATTGCTGTAATTTGAGTGAGGCATAATAATGGGTGCCAAATGGACATTCTGTTTCTCAATTTGTGCAGGAATTTAACTTTCCTTGATTTAGAGTGTCACGTGTGTACCAGGAAAACATCATAGAAGGCAATACAAATAAGACAAGTGACAAGCAGAAATCACACCCACATTCACTGCAAAAGGCACTCATACGTATAACCCGCAGGTCAGTGCAGCATTCTTTAGCTTCCATGGGACAAGGGAATAGAAGACCCACTGTTAACACCAATGCACCAGACGCAGCTCCTGACCTTTGCTTGTGAGGTTGCTATGTGGACCCTAGAGGAATGGAAACATGTCATGGTTACAGTAGCAACTGTGTCAGGCTGACGGTAGGGTTTGTATAGCACAGACCCAATGAAGTTCTCAATAAGGCACTGTGCAGGCTGGTGGTGAGTGTATAACTCTTGTCGATTACATTATACTGCTTGGGGACAATTTGCAGCCCTTCATCCGTGCATCCCACAAAAATTGAATATTCCAACATGCATCATGCCATTGGGCCCAGGTGGTACAGAATTGGTTCTATGTTATATTGCTGGTACACCCTATACTGTGGATTGAGGCATGTTAAATGTCCACACAACTTTGGAATTGAAATATCCCACTTATCTGGCACACACTACCATGCTCAACCGATAATTCGCATTACCTTGCCATGAACATGCTGGCCAGCAGCATCCCTGTGGTCAGAAACCAGTCAATGATAACAAAAGGCTATTTACAGTAAGTAAATTTATAAAATCACCACTAAAACCTTACCTAACCTCACAGCCTAAAATGTAGGTAGAAATTGAAAAAATTGAATTGAATTCATAAGTGGATTCGATTAAAGAGTTGAATGTTTTAAACCTGGAGTCCTTTGAGGGCATCTTTCAAAATAAAATGAGTTCAAGATCAATAATCTTGTCAGAACATTCTTGTGGGGTTATCAAAATTTCAAACTCATTACCTTGAGTGTTTGCTAGCTCACTTTTGGCACAGGCCCCCTCCCCAACCCAATCTTTGACCTCTGCTGCTTCACTCCAGGCAAACTGGCATTTAGATCATGTTAGTCTAGCGGAGCAAAGCTGGGACATATGTAAGCTAGTGCAGGGGAGGGACTCACTCCTGGAGAAAGATGAGAGCTCCACTACACTCTGCCCTAGGGGCAACCCTGCCTTTAAATCAACTGCTAGAGTGTTCACTTCTAATTCGGCAGGTCAGTGGTTCGAGCCAACCTTTAGGCAAATCTTCGTACAGCAGCCGGAGATCTAATGCTACAGATTTAAGAAGGTCAGCACTTGAATCCTCATTTGCACTCCTTCAGAGACACACCAAATGGAAGTTTTAATTAATGGGAAAAAAGGCAGATAATGAAGTTAATGGAGCTTGGGTGCTTCCAGAGGGATAAGCGATTTGGTCCATATTTCAAAGCTTTATTTATATAATGATCTATATAGACTAATTACACTTCAATTCCTGACTGTTACATCATACAAATGAGATTCACAGTTGTTATTGACTGTTTATCCGTAGTTACAGGACACCAATGTTGCTCAATTATTTTATATTTTAGCAAGATTATGGATAATTTCTTAAAGAAACCAACACTAAAGGAAAAGGCAATCAGTGTTTCTTTACATGACCTTTTTAGCACATTTATGGTGAATGCATGAACCTACACTGATCAGCCATAACATTAAAACCACCTGCCTAAAATTGTGTACATTGTCTACATGTTGCCAGTATTTTTCTGACATTTGCTGTTGCTGGTTGCATCTCACATAAATAGGGCATAACGTCTGATAAACCTGCTAACTTAATGTCTCTTAATAATCAAAAATGATTATGTTTCAACACCAACATTAGTTGTCAAAGAAGCAAAATCCTTCTTAGTTCAAGCAAGCAATTTTGTTCTCTCCTCTCACATTACAACTACAAGCTTAATGTAACTAACTGTTTGCTACCCTATTGAAGCCATGATTCATTGATTATCATCATGTAATCTGCATGCATAAATCACACTTGTCTAAGACCATGTCAAGAATATTATAGATGTTGTATGCTAAATAACACTGCAATCCACGTAAACAAGTCTGTTTGACGAGATGAGGTTTGCTGCACTGAGTTAATGGAGAACTATAACCATGTTAGCTACATCAGGCAAAGACTCCAACATGAAGACATGCAAAAGTATGCAAATATGGGGTCAATCTGTGGATCCATGCATCCTTCAGTCCTACTACTTACCTGATCTATGGCCCCAAGCACAGTTAGTTAAACCATTACAGTTACTTAAACATGCTGAGATAACCAGTCTCAGCACAGTTTGTAAGCGCTCTGTGCCAAACTGTGTTCGTGGGAAAAAGCCACTGGAACAGTTACCCACTGTGATCAAAACCGGTTGGCCCTGTAGTGGAAAAGAGGTGCAATGACTAATAAATTGTTGCTTGTTTAAGGTTAGTCATTCCTTGGACCACTCTTGTTACATACTGACCCCTACATTCTGGGAACACCTCCCAAGACCTGCTGTTTTGGAGCTTTGATTTAGTCATCACAATTTCAATCTTGTAAAAGTTCCTTAGGTCCTTACACTTACCCATTTTCCTGCTGCAAACTGTTGACCTTCTGCCTAATATGCATATTCCATTTCTTGACAGAAACCAATAATTGTAATTTACTTCACCTCTCAGTGGTTTTAATGTTATGGCTGATTGGTGCACAGTTGCAAAATTATACCATTTTGAAATTACACTGGAGGATTACATATGAGATGTAAAACTTGGTTAAAGCTAAGCCCACTGTGTTGTAACCTCCCTAGCTCCTGCTATGAGGTGGTTGTCTGCTCAAAACAGTGTTATATTGCAGACACTGAGAGTGTGATTAATATGTATGTTTTCAGAGTATGAAAAAATCCTCTGTGTGAATCTTGACAAATGTCTGTCAGATAGCTGCCAAACACTGGGAAAGACATCGCTATGGGAATATGAAAAGGTGACCTGTACTTCATTAAAAACTGTTTCACATTCTACTCCCAAATCAGGTTGAGCCCTCCTGAATATTAACTATTAAGATTAATAACTGAATAATAAGCCCACAGTTCAAATGGTTAAAGTAATTCAGTTCAGCTCCAATAGGGGATACATCTTGGAAATGTAGGAACTCCACTTTTTCCAAATCAAGTTCTAGGAGGCCAAATTATATGTCCTCATGGGTCAGCTTTGGCCCATAGGCTATATACTTTAGGCAGCTAAATTCAAGCCAAGGTAGGAACTCTAGGACATTTTTCTTTCATTGTTTGATGTATGTACTGGCCTGCATCACTGCACAAGCCATGATTTAGGGAACCAAGGCTGATATTTATGTGCCAAGGTGGCTGTGGTATCTTTCTAGGGCCTTCAGACTTTATTTCAGTTTAGCATCATGTTTATAACATTTTTTTATTCTTGCAGCATGATTCGTGCGGAAGCATAATGACGAATTGTGTCCTTGAAGTTCTGCTCAGGAAACATCAGATGAAGTGTCTGGCCTCAGATTTACAGTTCTTCCAGTCTACTATTCGGTCGCATTCTCTGAGGTCATCTTTCAAGATGGCTGCATTGGATTTTAATGCCATGCCACACTTGGTCACTCATAACGCACTTGGTCGTACAAAATATTTTTGAATCTCGTAACACTTGAAGAGAATAAGCTTTCCACCTCAGCCTGGGCACTTAGATCAGAAAATGGCTGAAGGCACACTAATAAAAATTCCGAATGATTCATTCGAGAAGTACATTCTTACTCTATACTTACAACAGTTAGAGGATCTAGAAGGCAGACTTTGTGCTCTGCCATTGCATTTCTAAACCCTCCCCAACACTCAACTGAGCAAGAAAAAAAAGATGGCATTTTGAATCCTATGCAGTACACAATTCATTTAACAATGTTTCCATCTTAGTGATGCAAACACATGAGGAAAGATCAAATCATTTTATGAGCCTTAGGAGAGATTTTTTCTTGGCATCCAGTACAAACAAGAACCAGGCTTGTGCTATGTAGGATAGGCAGTATTTTATCTGAAATGATTGTGGCACTGGGAAAAAAGAAAAAAAACCTGTTTGTTCCTACTTATGGATTTATTTTTAATGATTATGTGGGAGTTCCCTCTATCCTGGCTGTCATCACTCACTGATACATCAAACGAATACACAAGCTTTTATATTTAAATGAGACCATGAAAACATTTTGCAAATTTCCTTTTTCTAGTCTGAGCCAGTTGCCAGATATAATTTATTAAGGACAAATCTGATTAACCATGTGTGTGTGTGTGTGTGTGTGTGTGTGTGTGTGTGTGTGTGTGTGTGTGTGTGTGTGTGTGTGTGTGTGAGTGTGTGTACAGTCTGGACAACCCTGTTCCATGTCTTTTTCATTTTTTGAAATGATTAAAACCTCACAATTATGCAACTCTTTCAACAAGATGCAATAAATAAATAAATAAATAAATAAATAAATAAATAAATAAATAAATAAACCAATAAAACAAATAAATATGTTTAGTTGTGATGCAGTACTAGGTTTGTTGGATTACCCAAAACATCTGCAATAGACTGTATACTGCATATACGATCTTTATCATTATTATTATTATTATTATTATTATTATTATTATTATTATTATTATTATTATTAAACACTTAGAATTATTTTTTTACTTTAGGTTCCACATGAACAATTATTCATGCAGACATTCTGAACAAAACAGCAGACCTCAAAAATAAACAAAAAATCTGTTTTTGTCTTTCAGTGGAAAAAAATTAATGTCTGCTATTCAGACATTAAGCTGTACTGTGTAGCTACACTTGGCTAATCTGTAAGTGATTGGTGAGGACCCTTGGGATACATTCACAATCCACCTCCTGCCCTCCTGCTGCTTTGCATTACACACTTAATAGATGGTGAACAGTGGAGAGATAAAATATGACCGTATTGTGCCTGCACACTATCTATATGACTTTAACGCCTAATAGAGTGTAAGCCTCCCCAGAGTGCGACACTGTGTAAAATAAGTTCTCTCACCTCTCACACCATCTGCACATGAACTGTACATTTAAGGCCTGCAACAGTGTAGTATGCTATATTAAAAGAATGATCATCATCATGTGCCTTTGCCTTTCTTAAAAAAAAGATGGAGAGAAATCCTGAGGCTCAATAATCCCTTATCTTTCAAGAGCAGAATCTAGATATTACCCGGCATCAACAGGGGTCTACTGAAGGAGAACAGCCAGCAATACACAACCAGTCACCTTGCACTAAACCTTAAGACCAAACAGACTGAACTCCATTTCTTCCGTCACTAAAAACATTGAACTTTAAAAAACTAATGCAGTGCTGGAGGAGAACCATTTTGAGTTTTGTAAACAACCTTTCAGTGTTTTATTTACTGTTCAAAGCCATTATGTTTAATATGTAGTACCCTATTTGAGTTTTTTATATGCACTAAAAAAGAAAAAAAAAAAAAAAAAAAAAAAAAAAAAAAAAAAAAAATTTAAATTTTTTTATTATTATTTTATATATATCATTTGAATATATGTACTTATATATGTACATATATATGTATGCATTTTGAATCAGTATGGCTTTTCAGTAATCTTTTATCTCATATCTCATATTACAACAATATTTAATTTCATGTTTGAGTAAATTACTATTCACTATTCAATGCTGTGTATTTTACTGTCAACAACATCAGGAGGATAACCCACAGAAGTTCATCATAGACGGCTGTTTCAAATCTTATCAATGGAAAGCTGTCTCAATTGGGAAAATGTAGTGAGATTTAGTGAGGTGTACAACGGATGTCCACAGTCTTGAGAGAATTGTCAAGAACAGTTTATTCAAGAACTTGAAGAGCTTTATAAGGACTGAGGCTGGTGTCAGTGGATCAACAGCCATAACACAAAGACTCTGGGGCAACAACTGCTACATTCCTAATATCTGACACTTCTGAACCAGAAACAATGTCATAAGCATCTTACCTGAGAAGAACGGAACCGGGCTGTTGCTCAGTGCTGCAAAGTCCTCTTTTCAGATTAAATTATTTTGCATTGTATTTAGAGTAGTAGAGTCTGGAGGAAGAGTGAAGAGGCACAGCATATGAAGTGAAACTTTATTGAAATGCCAGTGGGACTCAGGACCTGGCCATAGTGTCAAAACTACTATCAAATGGTTTGTTGACCTTGATATTGCAGCTGGGCTTCAATACCATGTCACAAGCTGATTGTCTCCATGCCTAGCTGCACTGATGTAGCTTTCCTCTCTGCAGCAGAGCACCTTCCATACCACACATTGATGTTGGAGCACAGAACAATCTCCACTGCCCCTCTATATAAAAAAAGGAAAAGACTGAGCTTCTGAGTCCAGAATGCCTCAACCACTTGAGGAAGTAGAGCCAATGATGTGCCTTCCCGTTGAGACTGGATGTGTTGTTGTTACCCAAGTACCTGTAACTGGAGACTACTTCTACTGCAGATGCTCTTATGTGTAGAGGGGGGTGGGTGTGTCTGCCCCTTTCTGAAATCCACAATCATTTCCTTCATCTTCTTCACATTGATGCAGAGATTGTTCTTCCTGCAGCAACCCTTCAAGTGCTCCCCCTCCTGCCTGTAGCCAGACTAATCACTGTTTGTGATGCATCCAACCACCGCTGTGTCGTCTGCAAACTCGGACAGCCTGGATGGGAAGGTGAGCAGTCATATGTGAGCAGTGTAAACAGGAGAGGGCTGAACACACTGCCCTAAGGGGAGCCAGTGCTGAGGATTATGGTGGAGGAGGAGATGATGTGGGTCCTCACAGACTGCGGCCTGTTGGTGAGGAAGTCCAGGACTGAATTACAAAGGGAGGGTCTAAGTTCAAATGTGAGGAGTTTGTGAACCGGGGTCTGGGAAATCAAGGTGTTAAAAGCAGATATTAAGTCCACAAAGAGCACAAAGACATAGGAATCCAGGTGAGTGAGGGCAGTGTGGACCACAGAGATGGTGTCCTCTGTGGATCAGTTCTCATGGTATGCATTCTGGTGTGGATCCCCACTGACATCAAAGGTGGCTTTGATTAATCAAATTGAATTTAAAATTTAAAATTTAAATTTAAAAATAAATTCTATTTCATGATTTTTTTCATGATGTTCAAGCAATCTTTATAATAAAAAAATAGAAGTGAATCTGGAAAGATTTGTTTAGGTACTACATTACCTTATAACACCTTGCATGTACAAAGCCTTGAAAAATGATTCATATCCATTGAACTTTATCATTCTTAAATGTATTTTATTGGGATTTTATGTGATAGACCCATTAAAGGTGTTTGTGAGGAGGAAATAAAAGTATAATTAATAAAAATCCAAAAAGTGTCATGTGCAATTGTCTTTAGCCCCCTGTATTCTGATACCTCTAAACAGCCTGTTAGAATGGGCTGGTGTAGCTGCGAGTTTTCATTCTAAACAACCAGCAGCAACAGTTTCCACTCACTTAATCAAACAGCCAATCTTCAAACAATTGTTCACATGAGATTCTGATTGGTTGAAATGAAAACCTGAAGCCACACCACAGCACTAAATAAAATCCAGTGTGACCAACTGCCTTCAGAAGTCACCTAATTAGAAAACGAGTGCACCTGTGTATAATTTATTCTCAGTATGAATGTTGAGCTGAGTTGTTCTCAGTTGATCTTTGAAGGCCTCCGAGATTGTTAAAGACCATTAGCGTTCAAACAGCATCATGGAAACCAAGGAACTCACCAGACAGGTCAGGGATAAAGATGTGGGGAAATGTAAGGCAGGGTTAGGTTCTAAAAAATATCCCAGACTATGAACGTCTCATGGAGCACTGTTCAATCCATCATCCAAAAGTGGAAGGAGTATGGGACTGCAAATCTACCAAGACATGGCAGTCCACCTAAACTGACAGCCCAGGCAAGCAGAACACTAATTAGAGAAGCAACCAAGAGGCTTATAGGTTTACCTTCCAGCATCACAGGAATCACAGGAATATCATACAACATTACCTCAGGTGCCTCAGGCAGTGTAACCATAATGATTCATTTTTATTTGTCCACATCTTATTTGTAGTTATGAATCCAAAGTGTCAAAAAGCACAATATATTTGATTATACTTCAATGCCATCACTTTAAAGAGTATTATATAAAGTAGGGTTATAGCATGGCATCTTCATGTTGTGATTTAAGTGCATTCTACTGGCCTTTTCAGTTTTCACCATGGTGGTGTTTACCATGTCAGCCAATATTACTGCAATAAATGTATAAAACAACAACAGCCTCTAATTACACTGGAACAAAGCCTGTGGAATCCCCTGGAATTAGCATGTTTTGCCATTCCAAAGCCAGTTGTTCATCACTTATGGAGGCATCCATGAATAAATAGTTAAATGAATGTTAATATTCATACAGTGCTCACCAAGCAAAGCATAGAAGTTAATGTAGCTTAAATGTTGTGAGTAAGCAACCACCTGCCCATTTATAATTTTAATTTTTGAGGTTGTTTCACTCTTTTCAGGCAAGAATGTCAAGTTGATTTTAGGTAACAGGCCACATTACTCCCAGTCCACTCCCAGTCAGGTGAGTCCTTTTCCTTGAAAACCCAAAAGTCTCCTGGTACAGTCCTTTGAGGAAAAGACCTGATTATAGCTGTTAAGTATTAGCTTTGTAATGAAAAATGACATATCATTAGTACATGGCTAAAATGTGGAACCAAGGTTGACTGACAAATGACAACAAATGATAGCTGACTAAAATAAACTTAGAGTAGGACACACAGCTTGTTTTAGAGCTATAATATAACATCACATCCCCATACATCTCTGAAGAACATTAAATCTTATCTGAGCAAGGCAGCAGTAAGAAATACTACCACTGAGTTTGACTGACCGCCTGTTCATGCCTGTAAATCAGTGTCTGGGTAGTAACAGAGAGTGGATTTGTTCAATAATGGCAAAGTGGTGGGGCACCGCCACTAAGAATATTAGAAATGTATTTTTAACAGTTAATTTGACAAATACAGTTTATGTTAAACTCAAATCTCACAAACCAGGAAGATCTACAAACACCTCACTTTTGATTTTCTCGGCCCAGAACATTATGGAAACTGACTGCGTAAAATGTTTTTAGGCCTGGTCACTTAGCTGCTCAGTGGTCCCCATGTTTGATGATGCTTCCATGTGTCAGAAATGACAGTCATGTGACTTCACATGACGTAGTATGTCTGTAAGGGGACAGTGGGACATCTTTGAACATTGACACACTTATATCCAAGGACTTTGAACTCTTTGTAGTTGAAGTGAAGCCATGCTGCGCTTACATTACATTTCACTCTGCTCACCAATTTCACACTTGTGTTAGCTGGATGTTGTGATGCGTCACAAGAAAGATGTGTCCCAAATCACCTAAATTCAGTCCCTTTCTGTAACTCTTACACACTATTCCTGGATAAAGGAATGACTCTTATTATTCACAAGTTATTATTCACAAGTCACAAGTCAAGTGTGACTCAAATTCCCATCCCATCTCTGATTATTAATAAAAATGTTTAGTAATGTATTTAAAAAGTAAGCAGTAAACCGTTACAGGTTCTGAATTTTAGTTTGGATTATATGGGTAAATTGCCCAGAAAATACCGCAGCAGTACTACAACACTATGTAAAGTGGGCATCATCATAGTTAGTTATGTAGATTCTGTTCTCTCTCACTATCAGTAATAGTAGTTTCGTTCCTGAGAACCAAAGAGTACAGCTATTTCTATTTGGGTAAGGACATCAACACCAACGCTGATGCTATTTTAGCATCCGGTTGTGTAATAAAGCTTGGCCTATATTTCAAAACAATGCATACAGTACACAGCATAAACAAAGAAAGAATATTAGATATTCAGAGATCAGATAGGGAATATCATATTTATATTCAAATATAGTTATATTACAGAGGCTGTCATACATGTACTAACAAAAATGACTCATTCAATAAACATGTGGAGCTCACTGGGAGTGGAGGGTGGTTTTTTAGCATTATAATTGGTGGTTTGTGCAAACTAAGTGATCCAATTTCAAAATTTGCTGCATATTAGTTCATAAAAAGATTAGCAGAGGCTTGTAAACAGCGCTTTCTCAGGCCTATAGATCATCTTTGCCAGCAATTTTAGCAAAGGCTAAAGATATCCATAGCAACAGTGGTTGACGAGGGAAAAGCAACCACATAAAATTAATGATCTACAGCTCCTTGTTTAAAGAAAACAAATCCATCACCTTTTATTAAGGCAAATGTGATTAAGTTTGCTAAATGATTATATGCCGACATACATGTATCAACACTGCATCTAAGCAAATCAGACTGCCACCTAATGGCATTTATTAGGTGCCCAAAAAATATTTTTGTAATTCTTTGCTTACACACACACACACACACACACACACACACACACACACACACACACACACTTTTACATTAGGCCCTGCAGAAATCAGTCTGGAAGCAAAAAGCACAGCAGTCTACATAATACAAACCAGTCTAATGAGTGGCACACATTCACTCCATTTGCCTCTATGTTATACCTAATTCTGATCAGCTCCAAAAGTGTTGTCACACCAAGTTTAATAAGCACCATCACTGTCCACTGTCATGCAATTGCTGCCAAAAGTATATCAATGAGGGTAGGATTCACTCTGAAAAACTATTCTGATCCTCTGACCTTAGATATTGCACAGGTCACAAAGCCAGGAATATCATCAGGAGTCCTCCGGCGCGTCCGGTATTACAGAGAACCTCATCTCAAGCTTCCCTCCCTCCCTCCCTCCCTCCCTCCTTCCCTCCCTCCAGTCTTGATAACATCACTTTACCCTCCTGTATCAGAAAAGATCAGTCCTGTATTTTTGTCCCAGTTCTTTTGTCATTTTTTAGTGACATGCTAAATAATCACAGCACAACAGCTGACTCCACTGCATGTGTTTGGTCCATTTTCTATTAAATGTCATCAGAACCACATTATCAGCCAAGGACATCCACGGGTTGTTTTTCTCCAGGCTAGAACAATGACTGGCCTATGAATCTCTTAAGCTATCTATTAACAGATCTATACATCAAATGCCACAAATGTTCTCTCTCTTAATCATAGAGGTAATTTTTTAGGCATCATCATTGGAATGTCATTTCAGAGTTTTAGAGAACAACAAGGTTCTTAACCTGGATGTACAGTTTAAGGAGAAACTTCTGGGATCCTTAAGGTCTAAAGTCGTAGAACAGTATAATATTACAACTAAGGGTTTTACTGGATTTCACTGCTGCTCAGTGAAAAATGTAATCTCCGTTTTAAGTTTTCTCCATTGTTTCAGTGCTGTAGCTGCTCTGTACCACAATATCGCCTTGTTTTTTTTCTGTTTGAAAATATGTCTATTTTTTCTGTACACTGATGTTGAATCACGACGGATGTATGTGTTCCAAAATAACTAGAAAAATCATCCAAATCACCTGAAATCTTATTATTATTAACCTCACTTTGAAATTTGAAGATTTTATTTTTCCCTAAAAGCCACTTTTGGAGATACAAGGTTTAGCATGGCACCCATCTGTTCTGGAACCTGCTGTCTTCACATGTCTCTACTAATTTAATGAAGAATGTTGATTGACACACTTCTGTCAGACTCTCATCCTCCAACAAAGCATTGCTACATCCAACAGGACGTTGATGCTATCCAGGTTTTGTGTAGCGATGTCTTCAAATAGGTAAGGATCTTATTCTCTTTGATGCTAGGTGTGCATCCAATACACATACTCAAAATACTAGCATGGCCAGTTGAGCAAATTGATGTACAAATGGATGGGTGGACGACAGACAAGAGAGAGACAGAAAAGCCTGCTCTTGGTTAGGAGTTATTTTTCATTTGCCTATTTGGGTGGAACAGGGTGAAACAGTAGTTTTGTTTTGTTTTTGTTTTTTTATTAACTATGTGGGTGTAATAAGCCATATTAGTCTTGTGATTGGTGAAGGTACTATGTCCCAAGTTTAAGACCTCACAATCTATTTGATAAATATATCAGTCATCATTATCATTATTATTATTATTATTATTATTATTATTATTATTATTATTATTATTATTACTATTATTATTACATATTGTTATTATTATTATTATTATTATTATTATTATTATTATTATTACTATTATTATTATTGTGATTATTATTATTATTACTATTATTACATTATTGTTGTTGTTGTTGTTGTTGTTGTTGTTGTTACAAGGTCATATTTTGCATATATTTATATTGTTTGCATACTAGTGCAAGGTAAAAAAAAAAAAACACAAGATAAAAAACAAATACAAGAAAATGTGCATTTAGATTCCCTGGGGCTTTAGAAATATTCTCATTTCATTTGCAAATAAAACGGTTCTTAAAAGAACCATTAATTTACTGAGGAACCCAATTGTAACAAAGAACCATTTTGAACACCTTTACTTTGAAGCATGTAATGGGCTTTAGATCATACTGTCCTGCAGCTATTTACTGTATAGATGGTTGTATTATATCATTGGAGAGCTTCTATAAAGGGCAAAGGAAGGGTTTAAAGGACCTTGTTTTAGAATAATGACCAATTACAGTATTGTTTGTAGTGTATTAGACAAACGTAGAGCCCAGGGCAGTGGCTGTCCCATTTTCTAAATGTAACCCATAATTGAGCATTGTTGTTATGCAGGTGCTCTTGCTAAGTGTTAAAGGACAATACACTGCACTATAAAAGACCAAAAACTACTACACATGGAGTTTCCCAGTGGAAGAAAAATGGACAAACAGAGCAATAAGATCAAATGGCAATTTTTAAGCCTCTCAAGGTAAAGAAATTGCTACAAAGCCTTTGACATTCCAAAGAGACTTTGTATGGAGAAACAATATTGTTTGCTCAGCTCAGGACAGATTGCTCTCAGAAAGTCCTCAGTGGGTTAGATTAGGTGCTCAGACTTGACCTAGTGTCAGAAGATGCATCTGTGTCCAACTGAAATGGAAGTTATTTAATTTTGGGGTTTTTTTTGTATTTGAGAGATTTCTCTGATTTCTGAGAAATGGAATTTGCTAGACACATTAGAAACTAAATGGCATAAAGGAGCATAAACATGTCCAGTGCATATTATCCACTTTATTCTTCCACCAGAATGAACAGCCTAACATGAAAGAAATATCTGAGTAAATAAAATGTACGTAATATTATTGTTGGATCACTTGTTTATCTTCTTAATTCACCTGTCAATAGAAAAACTTAGCTGGGGCAAGTGTTAAAAATGGAATGTGGTAATAAACCATCCCCTCCACGTCTGAATGAAAAAAAATATGCTGACGTTATGAAATTATTTTGTATACAGTGAGTCAGAATGAGTCAGATTCTGTGGGTAACATTGCATGGGAAATAATTTTGTTTGCTATGTAAGAGGCCTTTATTCTATTTACAGCACTCGAATAATCATCATTTTCAAAAGGCACCTTTTGAAAGACTTACATTATCAAGTGAGTACCATATTAAAGAACCTATAGCAACTTTTGTCTACTTGCAACACTGAATAAGACTATACCTTTGGGGTTGCAGTTTTACAGAGTCCCTCAGTGATTATGCAAACATAAATCTTGTCATATCTGTATGATTGATCAATTGATCATATCTTGATAAAATCTACAGCACTGCTGAGGGACACCCATCAACATTTAAACTTCTGACCAGTACTTTAGCAGCTCTCTTTCCAAGTTCACAGTCGCTGGTTTACATGTTGTCTTTATGCATAAAAAAAAGAGATCTTGTTAACAGCGACCAGGTTTTTTGGATTTCAACAATTCATTTGTTTACCTTTATTTATCTCCATTTTCTTTAAACCAAACATGTTCTTCCCTGACATAGCTTGAAAAACAATTTGAAGCACCTTAAATGTTGAAGTGATGGACATAAAATGAGAACATCATACTCTTTTTAAAGTGATCAATGTAACTTCAATGACCCCAGCATATATTTTGATCATTATCTCAGATACAGTCTCTGCCTAAATATCGTCCCAAAAAAAGGTATTTTAAACTTTAATCCTGTTAGTGACACATAACAATTAGGGACACTTTTAAATGACATATAATTATCAACATAGATAATAATGTAATAAATGTAATTATCAAAAAAAATTGTGTGCTACTCATTTTGGTTCTTTTGCACAGTATTTTAATGAGTTGGGTTAAATTAAAAAAAAATATTAAATTAATTTCTATGCTTATGCAAATGATTTATGCAACCTCTGGGCTCTTGCATTTATAGAAGATTTCATCTGTAGATTGGCACTGAAGGGAAATAGCATTGGTGTTATTCTACAGGTGTAACTTCATTGACCACAATATTTGTAGTTCTGAATAGAGACCAAATTAAATGTGTTCTCTGAGTAAATGCAGGTTGTCACTAAAAATCTACATAGATGAGCTTAACAAGAAAGGAAAAATTGCTTCCTTAAAAGAAATGTCACATTTTATAATTGAAAGGAAAATTGCCCAGGCGACCTTCATGTCAGCTATTGATTACAGTGTCATAATGTAATCTGAATACATATGAATACTTCTGGTTCTACTTTGCTCCATATTGCCATATTGCTCCGATACTTGAAACTGGTGATGCTTTCTGTATTCACCAGTGCAAGCTGCATTTGAACGAGTACAGGTCACAACAGGCATTAGAAAATCTCATCCATTTACAAGCCTCAATTGCACAAGTCACCCTTCCTTCTTCAACCATTCTTCAAATCGTGTGCAATTATGTGATTACAAATGTAAAATGTCTGCAATTATGTGATTACAAAAAGATACAAACACAACACATAACTGTAATAGGGCTCCAATGGGTTAGTGTTTCCTATGGGGCTACAGTCCTTCTGGATCCTCCTTCTACAAATAAAAAAAGGCTAGCAGTTATTTGAAGGCTACTTGTATAGGAGCTCATTCATTTATAAAGCAATTCTTGAATAGTTGTTAATAGCTGATGGCACTACTCAGAATGTGACTTTGTGATGTTTTAAGAAATAAAGGACATTTGATTGCATAATTGTTGGATATTGTATTTAAATCTATATTAAATGTATATTAATATGTTTAAAACAATATACACATTCTTCCCTCTTAATCCACATCTATGAAATGAACCTTAACGTAAATGAGATGGAGATGAATTGCTTGATGTACAACACATTTTCCGTACTTTGCTCATTTATTAAACAATATCCACTACACATGTTGGGTGGGAAAATGCAAAAGCAATGTTAAAATGATCAAAGTGGGATAAGAAAGTACTACAACTGTATTTATAGTAAACAAATATAAATATAAGTTTGTCAGAAATACAGCTCCAACCAGTGTATTGCCTGCAACAGTATTTACAGTGGGGAAAATAAGTATTTAGTCAGTCACCAATTGTGCAAGTTCTCCCACTTAAAAAGATGAGAGAGGCCGTTAATTGACATCATAGGTAGACCTCAACTATGAGAGACAAAATGTGAAAAAAAAATTGAGAAAATCATTTTGTCTGACTTTTAAAGAATTTATTTGCAAATAATGGTGGAAAATAAGTATTTGGTCAATAACAAAAGTTCATCTCAATACTTTGTTGTATATCCTCTGTTGGCAATGACAGAGGTCAAACGTTTTCTGTAAGTCTTCACAAGGTTGGCACACACTGTTGCTGGTATGTTGGCCCATTCCTCCATGCAGATCTCCTCTAGAGCAGTGATGTTTTGGGGCTGTCGGCGGGCAACACGGACTTTTAACTCCCTCCAAAGGTTTTCGATGGGGTTGAGATCGGGAGACTGGCTAGACCACTCCAGGACTTTGAAATGTTTCTTACGAAGCCACTCCTTTGTTGCCCTGGCAGTGTGCTTGGGATCATTGTCATGCTGAAAGACCCAGCCACGTTTCATCTTCATTGCCCTTGCTGATGGAAGGAGGTTTGCACCCAAAATCTCACAATACATGGCCCCATTCATTCTTTCATGTACACGGACCAGTCGTCCTGGTCCCTTTGCAGAGAAACAGCCCCAAAGCATGATGTTGCCACCCCCATGCTTCACAGTTGGTGTGGTGTTCTTTGGATGCAACTCCGCATTCACTGTCCTCCAAACACGACGAGTTGTGTTTTTACCAAATAGTTCTACTTTGGTTTCATCTGACCATATGACATTCTCCCAATACTCTTCTGGAACATCCAAATGCTCTCTAGCAAACTTCAGACGTGCCTGGATATGGACTGGCTTAAGCAGGGGGACACGTCTGGCACTGCAAGATCTGAGTCCCTGGCGTCGTAGTGTGCTGCTGATGGTAGCCTTTGTAACGTTGGTCCCAGCTTTCTGCAGGTCATTCACTAGATCCCCCCTTGTGGTTCTGGGATTTTTCCTCACCGTTCTTGTGATCATTTTGACCCCACGGGCTGAGATCTTGCGTGGAGCCCCAGATCGAGGGAGATTAGTAGTGGTCTTGTAGGTCTTCCATTTTCTAATTATTGCTCCCACAGTAGATTTCTTCACACCAAGCTGCTTGCCTATTGCAGATTCAGTCTTCCCAGCCTGGTGCAGGTCTACAATTCGATTTCTGGTGTCCTCCGACAGCTCTTTCGTCTTCACCATAGTGGAGTTTGGAGTGTGACTGTTTGAGGTTGTGGGCAGGTGTCTTTTATACTGTTAACGACTTCAAACAGGTACCATTAATACAGGTAATGAGTGGGGAAAAGAGGAGCCTCTTAAAAAAGAAGTTACAGGTCTGTGACAGCCAGAAATCTTGCTTGTTTGTAGGTGACCAAATACTTATTTTCCACCATTATTTGCAAATAAATTCTTTAAAAGTCAGACAAAATTATTTTCTTAATTTTTTTTCACATTTTGTCTCTCATAGTTGTCTACCTATGATGTCAATTACAGGCCTCTCTCATCTTTTTAAGTGGGAGAACTTGCACAATTGTTGACTGACTAAATACTTATTTTCCCCACTGTATATACATATATATATATTTTTCTTTTTATTTATATTCATGCCTTTACAACAAATACAGCAGTATAAGACTAAATCCACACAACTAAATTTCTGTTTTGAAACTTCATTAGATGTTTCCCCATCACTCCCCAATTTGGGCCTAGAGTTAGAGTCTTTTGTTTTCAGTACAGCTCTAGATCTAGAATTTGATTGTTACTCAGTTCTGTGTTATCTGTAGAACAGTGAGTGGGATCAACAGGCAAGAACTGAGGAGACAAAAAAAAAGTCAGAATTAATTTGGTATTTTGTTACAACAACCATTTTTTGCAGGTATTCATTGGATTTGACTGCATAATTTAAATATATTAAAGTATTTAAAACATTAAATGTGTGCTTTATGCTTATCTTACAATATGGAGCTAAAATCTTAAAAAAGTGCCACAGTTATGTTCTGCCTCCTGTAAAATCATGTGATTTCCATATGTGTGTCAATTTTACTAAAATTATAGCATTCTACAATGCCTGGCCACAAAGTTTAGGACCAATTAACTGTGCACACATCACAGTAAAAGAACCACTGGCGAACTCCAAAGACTGCATCAACAGAAAGAGCAAAATTGTGTGAAAGGTCAGCACTGTTGTCAAATGGCCAGTTACTATTAATCACATGCATTTTTCCAATTTGTTAACTAATTGTTTTTTCAGATGCAGAGGCTGTGGCTTAGCAGATAACAGCTGCATTCAAAAGCCTTGGTTGTAACCAAGATAGGGCTGGTGAAGAATCCTCCTAAGTAGTCTACTGATAATCGTTTATGGTACAGTCTAACGTACCAGAAAGGTCCTGCCTCCTAAAACTGTGGCGCAAATGTGTTCTCAGCTAATCAGCTGACTGCTTACACAAGCATGCGCATGTCCAGTGATGTGAATGATGATGTGATCTGTGCTTTCAAGTGGATTAGTATGCATTTTGGCTGTTTGCTTGTTTCATATGATTATTGTTAGTTTGAATGTTTACTACAATCACATCATTCTATGTTGTTGCCATTTGTCTTCTTTTTCCACTCAAGATATAATTTTACCTTATCTTTGTATTTTGTGTAGTAAATTCTGCTTAATGAAGGTGTTATGAAGGGAAATGTGTTACCATGTCAGTTTGAGAGCTTTAGAATCATACATAGAAAATCCTACGTATTGTTCATAAATAACCAAATGTCTTATAATTTGTAAATCATAAATTATCCTTCAAAACACACGTTATAAAGAAAGCAAAAGTCCATTACTTGAGTTTGACCATCAAATTCCTTCATGAAGCCAAAAAATAGCTGAAAGAGAACAAAACCTCATACATTTCATATTTTCATGTCTATTGTGATTACATAATTATACCATTTGGCTTATCCAAGATGGTTCCATGTATACTTTACCATATATTAATAAAATGTCATAAAACAGTCATGTCATTTTGAGAATGGTGACATAAAAAATCATGTATTGGGTTTAAATTACATTCCACTTTTATTCATGTCATGTCAATGGAATCTCATTTATTTCACAAAACATCTGAACTGGAGTACCGTAATAAGTTATTCATTAATATTTAAGTATTGCTTTATAAATACATTATTCAAAGCTTCTGAATGTGTTATGAAGCCCTTGTGCAGGTAGCCATTAAATCATGTGTTACCTAAAAAATCTACTCACTTCTCAACCTGCCGCTTAAGGAACCATACATTTGGCAAAGCAGTGTAATCTGCATGGTGGCCATCCATCACTGCTTTGATGAACTGGCAGCGACACTCCATCAGTGCCTTTACTTTTACTTTCGTAACCCTTTGGCAAGTTCTCCTTACACTGTTTCTTTGGCCTCTCTCCACACATCAATCAGCAGGTCATTCACAGACTTAAAAAAACTCTCTCCATGCAGGGTATAATGAAGGAGCATCAAATCAGATGGCATTTTCAGACTGTTAAAGGGCTATTAGAGCAGAAAAAAAGTGGCGCACGCTGGCGAAAGCTGTGTACAATGCTCAGTCATGATGGAGCATGTGGGAAGAATGGGTATATAATGGGGCAACACAGTGAAGCTTCAGCAACGCCCACATGTTTCTGATACAGATAGAGTGCTTGTTTGCCTCCCTCTTTAGGCGAGTAGCAGCCTGTCTCTATGATAATGTGTCAAGAGTAGGCCTGCAGCTGAAAATATCCTGCATTCGTGAGTCCATGCAGGATCCCGCCATATGTGCTAAAGCAGGTGTGCTGGTTTTTGGTCAGTGATGGATGAAAAGCCTCAGAAGATGGAAACTGAGTGCCTATGCCAATGAAAGAGGCTGGGTGCAAGACATGCCAATGATTTTTTCTTTTATCTCTTGGGCCAACTGAATGCATCAATGTACTTTTAAGCTTCTGTTTTTTCCTTCCAATGTGTTAGGCCACACATTGGTCATATCTAACGCTTTACTGTATAACGGTTGGGTAATAGTAACAATGTACGTTATGCTTTACAAATGCACCTCAGTAATAGATTTGCCACAATAATTGGAAAACTGGAACAATAAATGTGTTCTCCTTTTCATACAAAAAATGGGCTCCAAAAGTCTGAGAATACACTGAAAATCTTTTATTTATATATCTTTTTTTAACCATTTTCTCATTTGCTACTGGTATGTATACAATAAAAATGACTGACACTCTTTCATGTCATTCTCTTACAAATCAACTAGTTCATGACTTGATGTGACCAGGAGTGATTGGTCTGAACGATAGCATCAGTACTGCTTTTCCAAAGAGGACTTGAACATGAACCATGATTTACTAGAAAGTTCACAGCCAGACACCTTTTTATATGATTTGCATTATTTGGAAGATATACCACGTTTGTGGAAAACAATATTTTTTTTTGTATAATAACATGATTATTTGCAGATTGAAAATATTTACAGGTATAATTATTTGATATGTGAACAAGGCCCTGTATCCTTAGATCCAGTTAGAGGGGGTTCAGGTCTGAATATGGCCTGTTCTGTGACCAATAAGCCTTGGAAAAAATGTTATAGTTAGTAAGAAGGTTAGTTAATGACACCTACATCAATCTACTAAAAATACAAAGGCCAAAGGAACATGGTCTTTACGGCATGTAAATCACTCCTCTGTCCTTGTGGTCACACCACATAAATAGATTGTTTTAAAGAAAATATAGCTTGAATTTCCAATTATTTCCAACAATTATTGTCTTCTTCCTTACTTCATTCATGGCTGGATAAGATTGGAAGAGCCTGTATGATTTAAAAGCTCCTATCACTACAAGCCTTGAGATGAATGAATCACACTTTTCTGAGCACCAAACTCCTTTTCGTCCATTCACAGCCTCCCCTTTCATGATGACATGTTGGCACATAACACAAGCTGCTTTCTACCAAGACAAAAAGGCACATTGATGTTCCTATCTGATCAATGTCAAGTTATAAATCCATTGATGTGAAATGGTCAAGCTTGAGATTTTTTTCTTCCTTCAAGACTATTAGAGTAATGACTTGTTATTAATGTGTCCAGGAAGTACTTCCAGATGACACTCTGTGGCTTCAAGGCATTCAAAATTGTCTTGGACTTTAGTACTTGGTTTGCTCTCTGCTATTATTCTTGTCACAATTTTCTTTGCTCAATTCATGATACCCTTTCACAAATGTGTTGCAAAGATCAGACTTAGATCCCTGGATAGATCCCTGTTCTTTAAATAAAACACGGTCCTCACTCACTTCGGAGTGTGTCCCATTCTCAAATGATCTGCTAACCCTAATGGTCCACATACGTTTGCCTCTCACAGATATGTAATATCTGTGAGTGTGAGTGTATGTAATATCGGTCAGTGGCAAATGTAAAAACAAATCTAATATTTTTGTATCATTTGTTTGATTTGGTTTGTTTTGGTTAAAACATTTGGATGTTTTAAGTCATATTTAAGTCAAATTGACACACATTTCTAGAAAATTTTAAGGGTTCACATACTTTCAGACACCACTAAATACTTCACATACACAGATTTACTACTTAAATACATAGAATGCTGTATTTTAGTGATTATTACTAATTAATATGTAACTAATTAATACTGTTACTGATTATTTAACATTATACTTTGTTGTTTTTCTCATATCGTATATAAACATTTCTCTTAAGCATATTGAGATATTTTTTGTCATATATCCCAACCAGCCACAAACAAAATCCAACTAATGTCCGAGTGAGCCAATGTGTAAATAGAGCAGGTCATTTTCTGAAGAATTCATAATGGGTCATGTCATGCCTTATGCAAGTGCTACATGGATGAAACCTGTTTCCTAAATATACACAACATCTTACATTTAACGAGAATGCATGACACAGAAAATCTCAGATGCTGTATGTGTGAAAGGGCAACACTGGATACTGACCAGCATATGTTTTCCGTGTAATAAAAAACGTACTCAGCAGGATTTGCTGAGAATATTGTATTTTATGTTTGATTAGATACAGGAGGCTAATATCTGTATTTTAACCTTATTGTTTAGAGTGTTGTAAGTGTTCCTCATTTAAAGAAGCTGAGAACTTGGACTTGACTAAGCTTGACATTTAAGCAGTATGACTTATGAGTAATTTTGTTTCCTCTTACAATGTGAAGTCTACCTTTGGGAGCCATCCAAAAGTATAATGTCATTACCCTGTCGTTCAAGCATTAAGGGCTTGCTGCTTGGCAACAGGGATAGTGTGCATGTGTGGGGGCGTGACACTTGCACTAATACTAAGCTCAGTCTTGTCAGTGCTGCTATCTATAGGTTGTTGAGAAACAGAAAAAACCTTGTGTTCATGCATGTACCACTGGAGACATTTGGAAGACGCAGGAAAAGCTTCCCTCCCTCTTTCCCCCAAAGTATGTAATGAAGCTAATTTGATGATGGTGATTTATCAGAGCACACCAACACAGTAATTGTAAAGCTGTAGCAAAACAGTGATCACTGTGATTTTCAGAGCTGATGGTTATTGTGCAGCAAACCACAAGTAGCCAAGTGAAGTCATGTTGAACACTTAAACTTTTAATAAGCAAGATATTTTACGTATGGTCATCTAAGTCAAGGCTTCTGAAGGTTCCTCAGGGAGGTAGAAATTGACATCCCATCTGGGAATAGCAGACTACCTTCATTTTTCTGAAGAAGCAAGGAAGCATACAGTCATGGCAGAACCCCAATCTTCTCTTTCACGTATGAATGGCAAAAGACATTCATTTTACTTTAAAGCAATTATTTCCCAACTGATGAAAGGTGCAATGTGGAGCTTCTGTGGCTCTAATCGTGAAAAGGACAAAGAATTCAAAGGAAGCCTAATGGAAACACTACATGTCGAAAGATGTATTATATGTGAGATACAGATTGATCCTTTCTCATAACAAAAAGAACAACATCAATAACATCTTCTGAGCTACAGTTGGTACCCTTCCAAACTATATTGCTACAATGCCAATGTGCTGCATGTGAAATGTGTCATTTTCGATAACTAATTCATCTAGCAATCAAACAGAACAAACACTATAGGTTTTTCCTTCTCAGGTTTAACAATTCTATTGAGCTGTTAGGGACATAATCGATAAAATCTTCATTCCTCAGCGACAATGCTTCAACAATTGTTTCTCAGATTATATTGGGACAGATTACAGTTTTAGGGCTTCATATTTGTTTCCTACCTTATCATCCAAATTCTTTATATGCTTAAAGGTTTTATCTTAACATATAGAAAAGGAAGTGGTGCATAAACCTAATGTTTTTAAAGCTTTGCATAAAATGTAGGTTACTAAAATTATATAGAACTTTGCATGCCTGGGGAAATCTATAGGTACTAGTGCATTTTCAACAGGGAACCTTTGAGTGGGTAACAACAGGCAAAGAATGCTTTTTCAACATCACTTTTAGTACCTGCACAATTAGCCCAAGGCTGCTCATCAGTTGAGGATATTTGCTCTGACAGATACTGCGAGTAGAACAGTATGACTGATGTCACATGCCTGACGCTCACAGCTCGTGACATGTCTATAGCACTGACACGAGAGGCCAGCCCTTAGAAGAAACACAAACACTGAAACCACATGCCACTGTGCCCCCTGTAGCGCAAGGGCTTCTTACACACTGCTCATCAATTCTTCTTCTTGTAATCCTCCTACTTCAATGACATTTATACCCTGAACCCTGAATTTTTTTCTTTTTTATCAATCTGAAGATGTATTGTCTATTAACTCTCTCGCTCTTTCCTTCTCTCTTCTCTTTGTATATAAACTCATATTAGTGCTTAGTAGACTTATTTTACCTTACGATACTAACTGTCCTTTTCGCCAGGTCTCAACGCATCCTTATTAGCCTCTCAAATAATCCTGTGGTTTTATACAAACTGTCATGCTCACCAGAATTTACATTTACATATAGATATATACACATTTCTGCATGTTCCACATTATTTAACAAATTAACATGTTTTGTGTCCTGCTTGAAACTCACAATGTCCTTCTGTCTACTAGTAGTACTCTGTCGCCAAATGCACATAATCCATCCTTTCATGCACAGAGACAAAGAATAGCATAATCCATGTGGCTTCTTACCCTTCTGGAAAAAAATTAATAAGCAAAAACTCTTAGAGAATATCACACTTTAAGGTTAGGGTTAGGGTTAGGGTTAGGGTTAGCTTTAGGTAAGGTGTAACTGCAGGCATAGGTTCAGATCATGTAATTACTTCCTAACATTCTCTGTTCAAATCTTTTTGTTTCTTGTGTCTGTAATTCCTGCATAGGCACAATGTTCAAAAGCCTTTTAGTATAATATTCCAAGAATTCCTCATGAAACAACGCAGGCCCAGAACTGTGATCCACTCTGCTGTACACATTTATGTCCAAATGCACACATATATGCCTGCTTGCAGAATCATGTACATTATGAGACTTCAGACACACTAAACAGCTCTATCTGACAGCAAAAAAATATTTATTTAATGACCTGCCCAGTTTCCTTGATTGTGAGTAAAATGTGCTGTTGTATTCATGTCCAGAAAGATCTGCATATGCCAACCTATGACCATAGCTGATTAGCAGCACCACTGACCCAGTATCGTAGTGCTGAGGATGCACACACCAATAACAGGAGCTGACATCGTTGACTGAGGCTTATTATGTACATGAGGATGCATGGTGCATGGTTGTCCCCAAACTTTCACTAGATACAGCTACAGTGAAGCTGAGCTATATCTCTAGGCCTCACCTGAAACCACATGCTAACTCTATTCACATTATAGGTGTGTATATTGTATGCTGACTCTGAGCATTAAAAAGCTACAAAAGCTCTAAATGGGGAAATGTAGCTCATATTCCAAAATATGTACACCAGGACTGTAATGCATCAGCAATAGCAACAGTATATCCATGTCTCATTATCATTAAAATGAATTAAAATGTTTAATCTGATCTTGGCCTGTTAAACTGTGTGCATATTTAAAAATAATATTCATAGCAAAACATTTTCAGTCAATATTGTCAGCACCTCTGTTAAACAGATATTATTTGTGGATCATTAACACTGGCATGAGTGTATAGTCTCTTGGGCACAGAATGTCCAGCAAAAAGTGAATGTATGGTCAGAAACTAAAACAAATGCTAACAAATACAAATGGCATGGTAACAAATACAAAGGTCTTTCACAGACTACGCAGTACCAAAATGGTGTATATAATATAACACTCTCCATAACTGCTCTGTATATGAAATTTTTGTATGGTATAATAATATGGCACAGTATATATGAATATATATATATATATATATATATATATATATATATATATATATATATATATATATATATATATAAGTATATATAAGGATAAAAATGTATTAGTCCTATGGTAAAATTCATATTGTAGAAGCTATAGTGCTGCACTCAGTACAAGAAATTGATAAATTATAATATAGTTTATGCAGTTTAATCTACAACATGATAGATAGAGAGATAGATAGATAGATAGAGATAGATAGATAGATAGATAGATAGATAGATAGATAGATAGATAGATAGATAGATAGATAGATAGATAGATAGATAGTTAATTTATTGTTAGTTAGTTAGTGCTGGTAGGAACTGCAATACTACCGCGTACAGTGAAGCAGCCTGTCACTGAAGGAGCTGCCCGGTGCTGCCAGAGTCTCATGCATGGGGTGGGAGTCGTTCTCCAGCATGGATGCCAGCTTGGCTAACATCCTTCTGTCTCCCACCACCTGCACTTGGTCTAAGGGGCTTCCCAGGACAGAACTGGCTTTCTTAATGAGGTTGTTCAATCTCTTCCTCTCTGTCATTGAAATACTGCTGCCCCAGCAGACCACACCATAGAAGATGCTAGATGCACCAACTGTACCGAAGTCTGCTCTGGACTCTTTTGTAGGTATTAACTGACAAGTCCAGTTTGGTGTTTAAGTGAACACCCAGAGACCTCTCTCTTAATGATCATTTCCTAAATGTTCATTGATGGAGGAGTGTTCCGAGGAGTGCACCTGCGCACATCCACCACCAGTTCTTTGGTCTTCCCCATGTTCATCTGTACATGGTTCTGCAAACATAAGTCCACAAAATTCCTGAATAATTTCTCTATACTCACTGTATTGGCTGGACCTTACCTAAGTCCTGATGATTGTGACATCATCAGAAAACATCTGGAGGTGGCAGGTTGGTGAGCTGTACATGAAGTCAGCAGTGTACAGAGTGAAGAGAAATGGTGCTAGAACCATTCCTTGAGGGCCCCCTCTGCTGCTGACCATGTTTTATGAGATACAGTCTGGTGCCTTCACATACTGTGGTCAGTTGGTGAGGTAGTACAGTATCCACACCAACATGTTCCAGCTTGTCCTTCAGCAGCCTAGGCAGTATAGTGTTAAAGACACTGGAGAAGCCAAAGAATGTGATTCTCACAGTTTCCCCAGGCTTTTCGAGGTGAGAAAGAGCTCTGTGTAGAACACATCATGCACCCCAATACCAGGCTGGTAGGCAAATTGAAGAGGGTCCATGGACTCACTCACCAGAGGATGGAGATAGGTAAGGTCCAGCCTCTCCAGTGATTTCATCGTCTGAGAAGTCAGTGCCACCAACCTGTAGCTGTTGAGGTCCTTTGGATGCTCCATTTTTGGTACAGGTATCACACAATACATTTTCCACAACTGTGGTACTCTACCCAGATTCAGCCTCATGTTGAACATGTGATCAATGTTCTTATGTGCACATGTGATCAATGAGCTTATGTGCACAAGACTTGAAGAGCTTGGCGCTGATGCCATCCTCACCTGAGCCATTGTGAAAGACTGATTGGAGCAGGGGGGATGGGTGCCAATTAGTGTGTGAATGGAAAATTGGAGCTGTCAGCTGATGAACCAGTGGGGGGAGGCAGTGAGCTGAGAGCTGCTGTGAAGGGGGGAGGATAGCATGCAGGTACTGCCTCAAAGTGAGGGTTCAGCAGGGATGTCTGTGTGGGGTGAGGGGAGGTGAATGATCAAAACCCTAAAATAGACTCCCCCTGAGAGTCTGGCTTCTTGTGGCCAGAGATGGCCATTAAGGCCTTTCCAAACTCCGCAGACATTTTCACGCTGTAACTTTTCCCCCAGCTTCCTCCTATAGTGTTTTACCCCCTATAAAATAAAAGAAAATATACCATAGACTCATAAAATCTGCACAATACTGATTCATGATGAATGTTACTAATTAACCTTCAGAGCCAGTTTTGGTAGATGTCATATAGTTTGATGTACCTTTATTAAAATGTGTAATATTTGTTTTTTGCTTATAAGGATTAAAAAAATTACATCTCAGAAATCCTGTTAGGAATTGACAAGCTAGAATATTTCCAAGCTGAAAATTAGTTATTTGTAATGCTTAATCCAAGTGGTCCAAATGAAATAGAATAAAACTTTTTAAGAAGTTATTTTTGTTATTTGTGTATTATCCCTTCTCAGAGTTTTAATTCTGAATAATGTAAAGAAAGAGAGTAAACAGCAATTTTCTTCCCCTCCCCTTTCTTTTTATTTTCCTCTATAACCCTGGGTCATCCTCACCCCTATGCCCTCTTACTGATGTTATGCATTTACACATAAACAGAACAGTAAATATGCACTGGAAGGCACTTTTAATATTTAACCTGGGATTTAATTCAGTTGGAAATGAGTGGATTTGGGTGGTTTTAGAATTATGAGAAATTGTGAAGCCTAGAAGCATGTAACTGCACACAAAATGCAAGCTCTCAGGTTTTAAGAGCTAACTAATTTATCTAACACATTGTTGACTATTCCAAAACTGTAGCTTTTCCCCTTAAATGCATTCATATCTCTCCTCAGGAGTAGTTTAGATGTATCAGAATGAGGCATTCGAGTTTTCTTTGCCTTTTGATTGATTTGCAGCATTCAAGTATCAATAAAATACTAAAGAGCAAACATTCCTATCCACGTGTTATATTCCATGAAATTCCAGATTTAAAAGCTTCATCCAAATGAAAATTAAATTTAATAGCAGGTTTGAGAAATGTGGGATAGCTACGTTTTTGACTGCTTTCAATATTAAAGGGTTAAATAGAGTTTGGTATCAGAGGTGCGTACCTAGTTCCCACATGATATACTCATGCAGTGTTCAGTCTCAAACTGATTAATTGAGATCACTCATGAGGAAGAGTGTGTTGTGGAAATAGTGAGCTAAGTCGTCTGCTGTCAGTGGTTTTATTTGAAGTTCTCACTGAGGTGTGATCAAAGGCAGGCTATATTTGCACTTACTCAAAGCTGAGACATGGAGTCAGATGGAAGTGGGAGAGAGTACTTTGGCAACAAGTAAGGTCATGTGCACTTTTAAACGATTCTAAAGGAACCCCAAGGAATAGCTACAGCTTGCATTCAATGCATTGCATTTAATTACCAGCTTTTGGAGTGTTTGAACAAAGTTCTGCTCCAGTGTTGGTCCATTAAGTTAGTTCAGCCCCACAAATATAAAAATGAGCTGCATATTTGGATTGTATCACAGCTTTCTCTCTCATCTCCATTTCAAAATATTGCCAAAATTGTTTTTTGTCACTTATTACATTAAACCTTGCACAGATGACCTTGTTAAAAGTGGTCAGTTCTTGTGGTGTTCATTTATACTCCCATGGTATTTCTTGTAAATTAAGTTTTATCTTATGTTTTGATTTTTTTTTTTTCCCAATCCAAGCAACACCAATGGTCAGGTCATTGTTACAAGGAATAGCAAATATTTTTACTACTATCTACTTTAAAAATAATACAGACTCTATCTGCTGCATTTGTATCACACAGTCAATTACCACAGACTATAATTATGACATATATTATATATGCAGAATATTCACTGATTCAAAGTACACCTAAAATAGAAGACCCACTGACTGCTATTATAATTTAGTGAGTCAACAGATTTTCTGATGGTCTGAATGCATCTGAATGATCAGTAATCAAAAGTTCTACAGAGATTTGGTTAAAAATGTTTTTTTTTTCAAGTTGATAACTTGGAAAAGTCTAGAATACCTTGTTTAGGCCTAGAACATTTTGTGGAACCTTTCATTTTAATTATTACATTATGTGATGATTCTTTGAACTATAAAAATGTGCTTAAAAACACTTTGCAACCATCCATTCAATGAGGTTTGAGAAAATGATAGGCTTTCAGATAGTTTTGATGACTAGTAAAGTCGGCTTTAGGGTTTTTGTGACTGATTATTATTTGGATATGATGATTTTATATTGCAGGAGCTAAAGCACATGAAATTATGGGTGTCCATTTGTAAGTTAGAAATGCAGAGGAGATAAATGCTGTTGCCTCCATTATTGTAAAAAAAACGACTTTCACCAACCTATCATAAAATGTTGGGTTATTCCACACCAGGATAGGGTTGTATTGTCTATACGTATCACAATCAGATCAATAGCATATATTTTGTAAACAATAATAATTCAACATTGAACTGTACTTGATCTCTGATTCTTCATCACTGACTAGTTTGTCAGTTTAAATGTGACCAAAAAATACTGATGCTTGACCCAAAATGCATTCAGCAAACAATACAAATCAAATGCATTGCTCAGCTATTATTTTATTGCTCATTTCTACAGCAGGAATGATAATAAACATGTCAAAACTGACAAAACAGACCAAGTTTTGTTGAACACAAGGTTGCTGTGAATTCTACCGTATGGTAATGGCTTATCTATTTAGTCCATAAAAATATCTGCAAGACTATGACTAGTTGAAATGCAGTTAAAGGTGATGTGATCAAGTCAAGAGCAAGTCCAAACACTTTTTTGAGACAAAGCCTTAACCACTCTTTAATTGCTTTCAGTCCAAAGTTTTTGGTCTTTTTAAATGTTTTGGAGGTAGTGGTTTAAAATTAAGCTTAAAACTTAAATAAAGATTTACACATAACATTAGAAAAAAAAAGATCCAAGTACTATAACACTACTAGTGCAACATTAGCAAACCTCCACAATCAGAGGTGATTCCAGTCACACACTGTCTACAAATCAGCCACTGCCGACAATGACATATTCATTGGGAATGTATGTGCTCTGATTTGTGGGTAAAACTAGCATCTTTGCTGAAAGAGTGTTTGATAAATCATCAAACTCAGTCACCCCTTTGCTAGACAACCTGATTTAATGATACTCCAACATCCGTGCTCCCTGCGACGCTGGAGATGCCCCTGCAGCCTCGGTGAGATGAATCAGTGGCCATTACTGTTAGAAAGCAGGAACTCCATAGATCATGACTAAGCCCACATAAGGGAAATAAGCCCATAACAGTCTGTCCCTACAGGACTGCATGCGTGCACTGAAATTAATGGATTGTACGGCATTCGTCACTTACAATGTGAAATGGCTGCAGAAGAAAATCCACGTGTCAGTTCATGCCACCTTTCTTTCACTGCCATGCAGAAACACTTTACAGGGCAATGCTAGAATGTCAACCTTGGCTGCTCAAGTTGTAGACTGTGCAGCTCTGAGTTAATAAAGAGATGTGGTAGATGATGCCTTCTATTGCACACACATTCAAACAACCAACAGACACACACACACACACACACACACACACACATCTTCTGACCCAGGTGGCTATACCACAGATGATTTGGAGACTGCGTTAATTATAATCCTGGAGGTGTTCCAAGAAGCTGCACACTGAGCAGCCACACATTCGGCGCTCAGTCTCTGGGGAGAATGGAGCATATCAACAGCACTGCTGTGGCTTTGCTGGGATAGGAAACACACACACACACACACACACACACACACACACACACACACACACACACACACACACACACACACACACACACACACAATTCTCCACCAACTATAATAGACCTTTCAAAAGTTGGGAATGAAAATGCCTTGTCCTACAATACAGGATGGAGTTCTTATACCATCTGGACTTTATTTCCAAGTTAATTTAATAAAATGACCTTTAAGCATCACCAGTATTCAAAGGAATATATCACTATAGCAACATTTACACCACTGCATGCCACCACAATTTTAAAACAATATAACACTGAAGCACACAATGATTATGATTTAAAGCAACATTATGCAGGTTTTTTTTTATATTAAAATAACAGCTTCAAAATCCTTGCGATGCTCCTGTAATTAAGAAGAAAGGCATCTCTATCACTGTTATTTCATGCTGCTGTAAAGCTGTAATGAAGTGGACAGGACAGTGCTCACAAGAAATGCTTCAGTGTGGGTAACACTAGTCACATTTGTGTTAAATTCTATAATGTTACTCTACAGTGCACATGTTTCTGTTACGTAAGCTTGACCAGAAATGCACATGTAAAGCTTGTTCTTTAGAAAGAGCTCAAAACGTAGTTTGCATTTACAGTGTATTACACCCTTCGTATGTGTAAGATGAACACAGGAGCAAACATTAACAGTAATGGCTGCTTATATACTGCTTATATGTTATCATGATAAACTGTTCAAGCAAACTGTAGGAAGAAAACTAAGCTTTACTAGTTCCTATTATAACCTAATGTTTACTGAGTTATAGTGAGCTACACTCTTAAAATAAAAGTGCTTTATTTATTTATATACTTTAAATAGGTAAGGAGCCTTTTATCATGTGAAAGAGTGGTAAAAAAATAGTAGAAAAATAGGTGGTACTAAAGAAAACAAAATTGCAGCTTTCTGAAATTCACCCCAGACATCTAAACCTACAAATTAACCAGATAGGACTGGTAAATTAATCTCTAATTAGAACTGGTTCATTAATCTCTAAAAAAGTTAAGGGTACTCATAGACCGACCCATTGTGCTGCACACAGGGGGGTTTGTCCTCTGCATTTAACCCATCCATGCACAGTGAAACACACACATAGTACACTAGTAAATCAACACACTAGGGGCAGTGAACAGCCGTGCCTGGAGCAGTGGGCAGCCCTATCAACAGCACTGAGGGAGCAGCTGGGGAGTAAAGAACATTGCACTTCATTCATGCCCTGCCAGTTCAGGAATTCCTGTTTTTGTCTCTCACGTTATAGACACTGCAGTGAATTAGGCTACTGGTTGCCAACATCTCTGCAGTAGTGTCTGTAACATGAACACAATTCTGGTTATACCACTAACACACATACATACACACTTGCAGGAAAACTACCTAAGTGTCTGCATTACCTGGTTTCACACTGAGTGATGGGGTGGAGAAATGGTCATTCTAGCCACCTAAATACTGTTTTTTTGGGGGGGTTTTTTGTAAATGAACCCTAAACTTTCAATTACCTTTCACTGTTTACCTTTCATTCAATTACCTTCTCATGTCATCTCCTAAAATCATATGGTCCATTCAAAAAATATTTATCATTTATCCATTTATCCACATTATGACATTGTGTTTTCTATTTTGCTGAATATTGTACAAATATACAAATACCCTGAAAAGCTGAAAAGCTGAAACAGTGTCATTTTCCTGTCCCATACCCCATGAGAACCGTTCAGTCTGAGCTCATTATGACCAGCCTTTGCTCGGGCCTTTGAGCAAGGCACACGCAGTTGACAGAGGCTAAAGCACTGCCGTAACAAATGAGAGGTGCTGTCAACAGAATAGACGCATCAGCGAAAGCTCCAATGTTACCCACTCAATCCCTACACCTCACATTTCATCAGGATCAGCTCAGGATTATCTCACCAGATGATCGGGAGGGACTGATTAAAGATCTGCGATAAAATGCATGGACCAAACAGCGGTCTAATATTGCAAGCTTTAGAATTTGCCAAACATGTAGTTGATTTCTGGAGGGTGGAAGGTGTTCTACATGTAAATCTGTGAAATTAAACTACAAGCCACAAAGCTGGTATAACAGTATCTTACCACAAACTAAAGTAAGGATAGATGCTGCATATGGCTTCATTGAGAATTTTTATTTCTAGTTACTGGGAAGTGAAAAATGACACTGAATTTCAGACCATTTCATCATGCTATTCATTTCATTAAATAAATATGATGATTTAAGTTTTAGTATCATCTAAAGCCGAGAAAGATTTTTCACTTTGAATGGGCCACTACATACTCACGCAGATGTTAAACTCTCTGGTGAAACACCTCATCCCCAACTCATCCCAAAAGTATTGGTTAGAGCAACACTATTCCACAGACCATGTGGATGGATGGGTGGGGGGTGTGGACCGCAATGAGAGCAGTGTTCATAAAATTACACATTTAGAAAAAAAAACCATTTTACTTCAATTTAACATTCATTTTGGCAAATAAAAGAAAACAAATCCAAAATCAGAACTCTATATTTACAGATTGTTCTAAAAATTAAATCTCACTGGCAAAACACAATGTTCAAGTATCTCCCCGTACAGTACACATGTTCTACATGATTTTTAAGTACCTTTGTTGCCATCAGAATTGTACATATTTCAGTCTTGAAACAGTTGGGTCAGAGTACACCCCTGGATCAGAGAAGGTTAACAGCTTTGCTCAAGTGCCCAACAGTGGCAGCTTAGAAGACACTATTGTCAAACCAACAAATAATCAACAATGACTGAACCACCAAGGGCAAGAGCAGAGGTTTGAGATAATGTAAGCCATACTTATTGAATTGCCGGTACTGGACGTTTGTTATGAGATTTATTAAAGCTTTACCAATCATCAGCAAAATGTGCTCTCAATACTCTCAATAGTCTAAATGTGTGGTACCAAAAACAGTTCCAGCAGGGTTCTGTGGAATGCATGTAAACAGATTTCAATAAATAAGTACATGTACACCATGCAGTCTAACAAATGCAGCTCATGTTCAATAAACAAACATTGAGTGCAATGATATACAGAAGATATTTCATGCTTTTTATTCCCCAAAAATATTGAATTGCAGAATGAGTGACAAGTAAGATAAATGCATTATTAAACATTTCAATGTTGACTTATGATGAAATTTTAGGGAAAGCTGGGAGTGTGGAAAACTTGGTACAACATTAAATTAGGTGTGTTTGAAAGTTTTCCTTACAAAATCCAATTAATGAATTCCAGTTTTACAGCATGTGCTGGATTAACGGCCACGGCCCACTTTTCTCACATCATGAAACAAGTTTCGAATGGCAGTTGGCTTGTTACAGTTCCAGAATTTGAACTAACAAGACAAATTAGTGTGTGAGTGAGGAGTGTGAAGTGTGAGGTGAGGGAGAAACTTTAAGTTTAGAGAACATTCAGTGTGAGGAAAAATGCTGGGGCCATAAGGTCCTTCAGAAGCATTACTGTACAACACTTGTATGTGGACATGTTTTCATGGTGTTTGAATGTGTAAAATACAACATAATACATTGGTTGTTGTGGCGCAACATATAACACCATCAGTGATCCACCACATCTTGTGGGAGACTGGTGTTTGATTCCCAAGAATCCTTAGGCAAGCCCACAAGTAAAATAAGTCTCTCTGGATAAGAACATCTGCTTAAAGCCATCAATGTAAATGGTATTCCTCACAGTGCAAATCAGAGACAGTGTTAACAATGACAACGTAGTACATAGAAAGAAGGACATATTTTGGACAAATGGACAAGTCTGTTTTGTTTGTTTTTTTTGTTGTTGTTTTTTTGTTTTTGTTTTGTTTTGTTTTGTTTTTTTGAGGGGGGGCTTAGTGGAAAATCCTTGATTCATAAGGACATGGCGGTGGTGATGGAGAGCTTAAAAAGTGCTATTGAGGTGGCATGCAAATAGCAACCCAGTCCTCATTGCAAGAGAATTCTATTCGTGAGACGAGTAGATTGTCACTATGGAAACTAATAGCATTTCTTCCGGGGGACCGAAAGAGAGAGAGATTGAGACACAGAGACAAGAAGGAGCGAGTCATCAAAGTTCTGTCAGAAAAAAAGAAAAAACTCAAAAAAGACTTCTGCCAACAACTTTGCTGATTGGAAATTGGACTTCAGTGGTTCGTCAGAGAACAGCTGAGCATTACAGTCTCTGAGCTTTTGCAAACTGGGTGCATGAGAACAAGTCTCCCCTCAAAATGCTTCAGCTTCTCACCTCAAATGAGATGCTGAAAGATCAGAATGTTTACAGTGCACTTAGCAAAGCATCAGACGTGTAGCAAAGTGTCAGCCCCTCTTGCATGCGGATAAACATGGAGCCGAATTAGACATACATGAGCAAGTTTTGCAACTTGCATCTAGAATTTAAAGGCTTGCCTGTTTTCTAAACTGTACATAAAGTTATTATCTCTTCACAGCATACTGATCATCCAAGAAACCTACATTTATGCTCCATTATGTGCTAAATAATTTGGAGTCCTTCATCTTCAATGCAAATTGGAGTCTACAGTGCCCATCTGTTGTGGAAGCTTTTGTATGGAGCATTTATAGCTCTATAGAAAATTAAATGCTAAAAATAACATTCTGAACATTTATGATATTGCCTACACTTCACAGTTTCCGGCAGATTTTGAGGAATGCACAGAGATAATTGACTACTAGCAGAAACAGGGGGGTGGACAAACGAATCTGCCAAGGAGTGATGATGAAATGGAAAGTAACAAGCCCTGTTCAGCAAAACTCCACCCACTGTGTTCACAAATGGCTCCATGGGGTAAAGGGGCCAGCGATTAAGATGCAGTCAGACTCTGCTGCCAATCAAAATGCCATTTCTGACATATGCTTCTAACTCTAGATTCTACCCAAGCTGTTAGCTGCCTTGTTGGGGGGTTATATTTTAGGTATACGTAAAAAGTTGCAAAGTGCAAAGGACCTGGATTGAGGCATTTAATGGGTTAGATATGCCTGGGTGTTCCAGGGGCTTTAGAAATTTGACATGTAATTATAGCCCATCAGGCTGAAGAAACACTGCACTTGCATCTTTTGAAAAGGACCAGGAGCAGCAAGAGAGGAATATAAATACAACTCCAAGCTCCTAATAACGATACCGTGGCCTGTTAGCTGTCAAGAACCATGATTGTTTGCCATAGTGGATCAGACTTGCATCCAAGTAGTCACATCACTCAACCTATTATCCTTTAAAGCAATTACTCTCTGGTTCCTCACTTTTTCTCCCTCCCCTTGTTGTAGTCCTTCATTTATAGGTGATGGGTGTGGGGGGTGATGCACACCTTACTTATTAACAGGCCACATGTGAAGGGTGGAACAGGCACCAGAGGAACACAATGACACCCTCTCTAAAACGATTAAAATGTGACCTGACGATGCCTGCCCCATCTGTATTCTGCTGGATGAGGTGGGAAGAGGAGCTAATGAGACTAGGCCCCAGATTCAATCCAAATCATGGTGCTGCCACAGCACTATATATAGCCCTGACAGCTCCATTAATTTTGATGTAATGGCTGCCAATGTAGTGCACTGGGTTGCACGTTTGCCTTTTACATCTGGACGTGTGACCCGCATTCAGCTTGGAATCCCCACCCATCATTCCTGTTTTGGAGGTTAAAAAAGGGAGGGGACAATGAGGGGACTCAAACAGAAATGTGATGGATTTAGCCACACTGAAATATTCATCCTTTCCCTGTGCACGTCCAAAGTTGGCAGTGTTGAGGTCCTGTTTGGAGTAGGCCCAGTATTGTTATTCGGATCTGGAACTAGGTCAGTTCTAGCACTGCTTGCTGTACCCATATAAGGACTGGACATACCTAGAGATATTAGGCTTGTTCCATTTAACGTGGACGGCTGCCTGACTTTTTTTTTTTTTGTGTCTGATTTGCGCCAGTTCCACTGGCACATTACAATGACATACGCCATCGTAATCTCGCAGGAACAAGGCAGCTGCAGTTTTCCTCGCCAAGCGATGCAGTTCCTCTCCATCCAGCTGCACCAGCTGCTTGATGGCAACTGACCTTAGTCTTCATTGGCTAGCACTTCTGCTGTCAACCACATAGAAACAAACTGTAATGAATACAGAAAGTAGCCTGTGTATTGTGGTTGTTTTCATGTAAAAAAAAGTAAGATATGATGTTTCAATATGACTGTCCAGAGTGTTACAAGTAGTTTTCTTTGCTGACTTGGTTTGTCTTTATATCATCCGTAGTGGATGATGCAAAAGGCTCATTAAGCCAAGACGAGTCTAAGATAGCACTAGTTGCAGCCTCTAGGTCTTAGAGGCTGTTTAAAAAGTTTACATAGTTAAAATGAATGAAAGTTATTCATGCTGATTAGTATGACATCATAACTAGTGTTCATCTAGCATTAACCACATTGCATGTTTAATCAAGCTGGTTTTCTGCTCCACATCTCAGTTAGAAACACAGAAGTGCGTTCTCATAACTCTGTGCTGCTTGCACATCACCTAGGGGCTAAGATAAGTTGACAGCAGAGTGCTAGGGAGCATGGCCCAAAATCAAATGCTCAGACCTCCCTGGATTAGAGGGTTCAGTGCTTAAGAGGTTTCAGTGCTTTAGTATCTGGTGCTCCATTGCCAAAGCAGATAATACAGGGAGATTAGCACGTCAATCTGTTGCGTATTCACTACCTGTTTACTCAACATCTGTTGATGCTTTGAAGTTTACATGTTGTTTATAGCACACATCTTTTGGACACAAGCTTATTACAAAGCATACTACTCATTTTCTTGTCACCAAGTATGATTTAGAGTAGGAGGGATGCCTACCCAGAAAGTGACTGGGTGAAAAGTCTTTGGGAAAGGCAGGAATAAACCCACAACATACAAGCATGCTCTTAGGACACATTCAGACGACCAAGAGGAAACTCAGGAAAAAGGGACACTTCTGTGGACACAGAGAAGTTTTGCTAGAGAGGCTCCTTGTGCCAGACTCCTCACAGACAGTGACTGAAGTAAACCCAGAAACCAAACATTTTTGCTTGGAAACCTTTCAACAAAGGCTTGCGTGAAGTCAAAACCACTGTATCAAACTTACAACCTCACACACTCTCCCATAATTTAGTGTTGGCTATTGTGTATGAGTGCTTAAATACTGCATGAGTGCTATGATATTTTATGGTAATGTCCATGACTATTCAAAGAGGACTGCATGCTGTAAAGTGCCACTTCTTTAAATCCAACAATGCTTTGTCACATAGATTGCTAAGCTGCCATGTGTTACTCAGAAGCCTCCAAGCAACATATGCAGTTGTTCTATATCTCAGGTCAACAAAACATTTTTAGTTGAGTCAACTCAAATACATCAGTGAATGTGCTGCAGCTGCAATTGCTTAAACATTGTGTCAGATATTATCAGCGTCCCCTGCCCCCTCAATTTGTTTACTGCTGATTCCCATCAGCTTTCTTTTCATAGCCTCATGGCAATAGAAGGATCCAGTATTGCTGGGATATAAACTTATGACACCCTGTCTCTTGGAAAGCAGGCAATCAGAAAAAAGTCAGAGAAAGAACAAAATGATAAATTTACTCAGAAACATGTTTAATAAGGTGTCATTTTGCAGCTCGAGAGTGGCACCCCTGTCTAACAACCTGCTCGTCAACAGTGACAAAATGAGAAACTTCAAAACCTAGTTAAGGGGCTTTAAATGAAAGGAGAACAACTTATCTGCAAATGGAAATCAGCAGGTGAACAAACTAAGGAAAAGAACACAGTACAAAATACTCAAGCAATTTCAGTTGCAGCTCATTCTTTATCTGGCTCCAGCTACAAATAAATGCTTCAACTTTTGAATGAACTAATTTAACTCAAATAACACTACGTAGTAAATAAATTTAAGAAAGTTTTTAACTCAAGCCCAGATTAAGTGGTACACCTTACACATCTGATGAATGAATGCTGTACTGTACATTATAGAAATTGTGCAGTAACACAGTAAATCACAAGTTTGCATAAGTCAACACACTGTTTATTTAATTGTTTTTTGAAATATGTCACATAAACACAGACTTTAATATAAAGTCTATGAAAATGAACATACTCCAATCAGTTCCTAGAAGGGAAGAGACCTGATTATGTGTGTTTTTCTGCTTTAGATGCATGCCGTATGTATGTCTGGGTGTGTGTAAACACACATCTGTGCTTATTTCATTTCATCTAGGATGAAGAGTGTGCAGAGGGGGTCATATTGGAAGACTTGCTAGAGCTCTTTCCGGCTCAGTGACAGCAGCAGAGGCCAGCCCATCTCTGGGCATGGCTTCAAAACCAACTGCCTGCCTAGTCCCCTTCATTTGTGCAAACTCATGCCTAGAGGTCAGACCAAATTGTGTTTCTTGGCTTGTTGCAGAAATGCAGGAGGACTGCTAATGGATTGGACACCATACTCGTCTAGGCCCACAAAGCAGTAAAAGAGTGGTAAGTAGGAAAGGAGATTATTTTTCCTTTGCCTCTTTAATTAAGAGTTACAATGACTGAGCACGAAGGCTGCCCCAATTGGCCTTGGCTAAAGGTGTACGGTGTAAATTGAGCATCCATTGTTTGTGCCAGCATCTGGCTGAGAGCAGCAACAGTGCCATTATGACATGGGTAAACTGTTAAGCACAGCATTCTTCAATGAGGTCAAAAACTGCACAACATTATGGTTGTTATATATAACGATCCAGCATCAGTATTTGACATTTCTAATGCTTTTGTGGTGGAACAGCAATGATCCAACATCTAGAGAGAAGTCTTCCCAGAACAAGAGCAGAAGCTGTTACTACATCAAAGTAATGTTTGTGCTCTTGATTTCAGTAGAAACACTGTGTGAGAATGTGTCTTCTAGCCTGTGGATATATAGTGTATTACAGTGACATTAAACTAAAGTACACACTGAAAATGTTCTACCCTGAAGGTGGTTAAAAATTTGAACGGTCTCAATGCTGATGAGTGCTGACATCACAACAAGGAGATAAAATGAGGTTTATATTCAAAATATAGCTGTTTGTCAGTGGTTGTGTGTCAGAGGTTTAATAAAGGAAAATCAAAGCAAGATCTAAACAGATGTAATGAGTTTAGCTACTGCAGATTATCAAAGAAAACATGATCATTTATTTCCAAAACCAGGTGCACCCAAATGTGAGACAGGCAGAGTGAATAACGCAAGGAGCCTCTCTAGCAAAACTTCTCTGTGATGTATGGCATGCTGTTAGAGTGCTTGGCATTAGAACATGCTACAGTACACAAGCAAATAACCAGTGAGCCAAAATGTGATTTCCCCAAGTGAAGCCTGCAGTGAGAACACATGTAATCTCACCAATAACTCAGGTGTGCCATAAGAAAACAATTCCATTCCCCAGACCATACCAGAATGCACATCTGAGATTCCGGTGTGCATACAGGAGGTGTACAAGTGAGCATGCAGTTACATGAGCGAAACGTGCTTACTGGAAGCTTTGCAATACCCAATAGTCTTTAACACAGGAGAATCAATACTATACCAGCAGTGCTGAGGGCATTTCTGTCCCTTTTGTCATGCCTATTTAAATTGCCTTCTAAGAAATGTCCGTAAAGTGTTTAACGCAGCTGGATTTTACTTATTATTACTATTATTATTATTATTATTTCTTTTCAAAGAAGGATTCAAAGGTGGCACGGCGGCTCAGATGAGTGGCTGATTGTACTGTGATGGCGCTCGCGATGTGGCGAATGGCACCAGTGTGTAAGGCATGTAAAATGAACCCGACTCGCCTCTGAACTGCAGGCATGTATGTTATCTTCACCAAACACTCCTGTTTTGCCTCCTCACACTTTCAAGGCCCTCTGAATAGAAAACTGAGCGCCACTTTAACATTGTCAGGGTGTAGCTCGCAGCATTTTTGGGTTCCTGCAAAGCGGTGACTGTTATCGGCGTAGCACATTCCGCGGACTGTCGCGATTAAAATTGTAGTTCCACATAGCCATTCTTTGGTGCAGTGATTGTCCACAGTGGTCCGGATGACCCGTCCACTGAAGCAGGCTGCTGCCGATTCTGGCACATACATCAGCCTTTGTCATCGGTGGCATACAACTTCAATTTGTCAAACATCCAATAGTGAGCCCTAGATTTAATCCACTGTATATGAGGCAGCTCTTGCCATTGCCTTGTCATTCTATGATATGACAGCTGGAGAAATGAGCTCACACTGAGGTATACAGGCCGTGTCACTCATCAGTGCTCTTCACTGTCCCCGGGAATAACTTGTAGGGCCAGGATAAATTTCTCAGGGCAAAAGCATCACGTAAGGATAAGCCTGACTAACAATTTAAACTGCATTTCACTACTGAGGTCCCATCTTTTCCAACCCTGTGAGTTTCATAAATCAGTGCGTGCTCACAATGCCCCTGCTCCTATGATGGATGACGGCATGTCTTCTGAATGACGCAGAGCTATACGTAAACGCTTTTTAAGGTGATACTCTATTTCCGAAAAACAAAAGCCAGACATTATTTATTTTTTTCACCCAAAGAACACTCTGTAGGCTAAGAAGATGTTTCAGAAACATCTATATGCCATTTGCAAATATTTGAATATTTTGGCCACATGTATGTTCAAATGATTAAACATGGCATGAAAATGGAGCCAATCCCATAGGTGTTTTTCAAGAATTCAACCAAAAGTAATAGCTAGTTTCCCACGGCACAGGTAAGATGAGAGAAAGATCCAACAGTGTACTTCACAGAGATCAGCAGAGGTCGATCAGAAAATATCCCATTAAGACAAAGAAGGAAAAAAAAAAACCTTTGTCAGCGAAGACAATGAATTTGTCGACTTTCTTTCATTTTGTGGTCATCCAAAAGTCTATTTCCAGGAAATAAAGGTAATCACTGAGCAGGTCAATGAGAGTCCAAACATCACTTGTTTATAGTGAAAGGCGATTACTCCTCCAATATCACGCTTGAAACGATTTCTTCCACAGGACGAGGCCCTTTTGGGGTGCAGATGATGTCAAAGCGTGGTAATGAATTCCCAGGAGCTTCTGCTCTACAGAATGGGCATGTGGCTTAGAGATCTTCGAAAGAGGACAGATGGCGTGCTGGACACAGGCCGTCCAAGGCTCTCTCAGTCCATTGCCCATTAATATCAGTTGTCTTAGATGGGTGGGTGTGGAAGCTGTTGAAGTGTACCCCACTGGCAGAGCCTTGTAAACTGTGTAGCTGACCAGAGAAAAATTCAGCAGAAGGAGGCCTTGCAAGGATCACTGGCACCACTGTTATAGGAGGGGTTTCTTCAGGACTTCAGTGCCAAGCACATTTTGTGGCTCATTGCAAACAATGGTGGTTCTGTTAGAGGCCTGAAAGGTTTCACACTGAACAGCACGAGCAAAACATTAAAACAGCATAGCGTTAACAGCAATTTACTGTGTGTTTATTAGGGATGCATGATGAAATCTGAATCATATTGGTATGGGTGGATGAATCCCAATTTCTCTTCCAGTGCATCCCTAATGAATACATTTATGAAAATACAGTCTTTATACTGAGCTTTATGCTTTAATTAACTATATACATTGGAGATTAAAGACAGTTCACATATTATAATTTCTGACTGTTTTGTGTTGACAGTTTTGTGTGCATGTTTTGTCCACGTACATTTCTTTATTAACAACTCAGAGGCAATAATGCCATTGTAGTGTACTGGTGAGAACCATTTGACCTCATATGAGAATGACAGCAATGAATTATTTATCTCTTTAATCTTGATTTTCCTCAGCTTATGCAGATCACACAAAGAGAAGGACATATTGCTAGGAGTAAAAAATTAATGATAGTTAAATATTTCAAAATATTAAACATCAGAATTTATACACCTTCCTATCCTTACTACAGAGAAAAGTGATGGGTTATAGGCTCTCATAACTTGAAGTGAACTGTGTACAGCAGCTAGTTATTGGACACACATAGCGTGCATGATCAAATTATGATATTGAATTATGATCAAATCCTGATATTGATATCATAATCACTGAAAAATACAGAGCAGGAAACAGGGGCGAGCTAGGTACAGGCCTGAAATCTTCAATCTAACCTCCAGCCTAAACCGTAAGTGATCACATTTGGTTCATGTGAGTACATTTACCAGAACCGATAGAATCGCAGACACAGGCCCCAGCTGAGAGCAGAATTCTTACAAAACAAAAAGCATTTGATTATCTCTTCAATGGAGTTCCCTTTGTTCTGTCTTGTGTGTTTTTTTGTGTTTTGTTTTTGTTTTTGTTTTGTTTTTTCCAAACATTTGGCTCATCTTTAATTAAAATGCCCTTTACTCTCTATGATATCCCTTGTGTGTCGGCACACACTGGCTTGTACAGGTCAGCACCATCCCCATGGGAATGTGCAACATGACAAGGTTACCCTCTGAGCCCCCTTCTGTTCATATTGGCTGTAGAACTGTTGGCATAAAACAACATAATAAATTACAGGATAAGTACTGTAATTTGGAGCCTTATGAGCTGAAGGTGAAAAAGCACATGTGGTAAAAGCTGTATACCTCTAAAGTCACCCTTAAGTAGTAACACCCTTAACAGTAACACCCTTACGTTTACAGGCCTGCTTTTTTGAATTACCATTTAATTATGTGCCAGTATCATTTATTATATTGGACAGTGAAATACCTTCATTTTTTATATGTCCATTATATATCAATGAAAATATTTTGTGTGAGCTTCTGTGCTTGAAGCAGATTTTTTTCTGTAATTACAGGCTGTGGATGCTCATTTACATAAATTCGAGGTTACTTCAACTTCTAGATTCATCAAGACGCTTTCCAGACCTGTAGTCCTTTTTCATACACTTTTCTCACCTCCTACATTTAATACAGAATCATCCATAGACGATCAGACATGGCATCAAAACTGCCTTTCTTTCATTATGCAGGTCCCACTCACGCTTCCAAAGCAGCTTTGAGCTATAGTGATATGGACTCTCTCTAACGTATGAGACAATGTAAAGATCCCAATGAGGACAGCATCACAGAGGACAGCAGGGTAGCAAGAGGCTGGGGTGGGTGACACCATAGATCAAGTAGCCATCAAAATACAGACATCAAAATTTGGTCCTTGTGAAAGTCACTCAGAGATTCTTACACGTTCTCATTTTTCCTGCTTCCAACAAATCAACTTCAAGAAGTGACTATTCTTGCTGTGTAGTATGTACATCATGCCCCTTAACAAGTCCTATTCAAACAACATAATCAGTGTTATTTCCTTCAGCCATCAGTGGCCATGACTTATTGAAGCATGTTAAAGCCATGGTCAAAACTGTTTACAGTATAAGCTGCCTGGAAAAGTTAAAGGGTGGGTGTTTCTGAACCAAATCAGTTTTCGTAACATCTGTGGCATCCCGTTGTTCATCCCAGATGCTCATTAAGATGATTGGATTTGTATGAAGTAATTTATCGCAACACTGGGTTTCCTCACTGAAATGTAGTGGGTAAGTTCATGTGCCCAAACAAAACTTTAAATTGGAAGTTTTCTTGCTTACCACCATCTCATCATTTCAGCCTTTACTCCATTTCAACTAAATTCACCAGATAAACACACACGTTCTGTGTTGTTATAATAATAGATAGGGATAGTTGGGATTTTTGGGGGATCTTGTATATGGTATGGTACATGGCTCCATTATTAGTCAATATTAGAATATTTTGGCCCTCAGCCCTCACTGTGAGGGCAGAACAACACCTTGTGTTCTCAGTTTTAGGAATTCCTTGACTCACCGGCACAAATCACATACGGTTAGAAACTGCAGAACCTGCTCTTTCTAACAGTAGTGATTATGTTGTGGTGCAATATCATATTTTTATTAAGATCCAATATAATTAAGCAGTTTTTATTACCTGAGATGTTAGTCAAAATGGCCCTGAACAAATAATTTCAAGTTTTGGGCTTCTGTGACAAGCAGTTTTAGAGATTGGCATGGATCCAAGCCAAAAAATTAAGACTGTCTGAATTTTTGAATAGATTTTGTTAAAGTAATAAGCTATATTATACAATGTCATATATATATATATATATATATATATATATATTTTTTTTTTTTTTTTTTTTTTTTTTATATATATATTTTTTTTAATTCTCAACTTATAGACACCAATCTGCAACTTTTTTGTTCAGAAATCTATTTTTTTTTTTTTCAATTTCAAGTCTCCACACTCAAAAAATTTTGATAACAAAATCACTTTCATCAATATATTAAACTTCTGATAGTATGTACACATCAAGTAATTACATATTTAAGAAGCCAAAGACCTTCCATACAGATATCATATGCCATGTGACCACCTCATGTTATTACATAAAAAATAGGCAATGACAAATATGCACAAAACACACAACTTGTGTAACTAGGGCTCTTGTATTTCTTTATTGCGCCATTATATGACAATAGCTACCTTTTGGACCTGTGACATTTTGTCATTACACCATAGTGACACACCTATTAAATCATACTTTAATCAATGACATTATTCAGGCTACTTCAACTTTGTTCTTATTTGTTTCATCAAAGACAGAGAGACCTTAACAGTGATGCAGAGCCATGGAGAAGGTTTTTTGTGCAGAAAGGAATGCATATGGAATGGAAGAGGACAAACTATAATAAAGCTATTTTAGCCCAGGATTTGGATGGTATTAATCAGCTACAGAGAAAGTGATTTAGTTCATGATGTTGAAATAACCTCCAAAGCGGATTGAGTTAGAGTAACCTAGCATCTTAACACAATATTTGCTTAAGAGCCCAGGTCCAAATGAACTCAAACTGGTTTGTTTTCCCAGCACTGTTTAGACTGTCAACTCTCATCAAATATGCCCTTTTAAACTGCAATAAGGCAGTCACTCAACACTGTCAACAACAGCAGCACACCGTTCGCTCACTCGTTTTCATATTTGAGTTCAAACAAACACTCAAACAGCTCAATAATTCACCAATGAATTGACCCTTTTTCATAAAGACCCCTGCTTCCTTGTGGTTGAAGCAATAGCAGAGTAAAATGTCCACTCAACACAACTACTGCAGAAATGATGAGAAAATGCCAATAAAACATTCAATTATTAAGTTACAGTAGTCACATTTTAATGCAGTAAACCAAATACCCAGAAGCTATTGGAAATGGGCGCAAGCTCATTAAAACACAGACGTAGCATGACTAAAGTGAGCATGGTGTCTTGGGTAGTTCTGTTTACTGCTGCTGCTACAGGTGGCTAAACAGGTTCTATGTCATTTACAGCAGGGTTCCTCAACCTGTGGGCTGCGGAACACCCGAACCGCAAAGCACTCTCTAGTGGTCCAAATGCCTGAGCTAAGAAAGAGGCAGTCGTCCATAGTGAGCCAGTACAACAAAAATGTATCTGATGTGTTCATGAAGACTTGCTTTTTCTTTGAAGCTGTGGTTAATGCCCTAAGTCTCACTTTTTCAGTGTCAACACGAGAAGAGATGGAAAAGGTTGGGATCTACAGCATGCAATCGATTTCTGGAACATTCCTGTTTTAACAATAAACAAAACTTTTATGGTGTGTTTGTGGTTTGTGGTGGTCAGATGTGGTTGTCCTGCACACCAATGATTAAAATGAAAAATGCTGGTTTATGCTGGTGTGATGCTGGTTGTACCGCATACCAATGTAAAAACTTTAAGCCTTGTCTAAAGTAAAATAAGTTTGAGTTAAGAAGTCAGCCTCCTCAGATGAGCAAATATTAAAAGCAAAGCTAGAGCTAATAATGGTTATACAGGTAATGTCATTACTAAAGCTAACACAGAAGATTGAGCAGCTCCCTACATGCTGAGGAGAACATCGTCTTTTTTACAAGGTTTCATGAAACAATTTCACTGTTTAGTAATAGTTAACCGTTATATTCCCACTACAGGACTACTGGTTGAGAAGCATCAAAATCATTATTTAAAAAATTCCAAATGTATTCCTTGCTCCTCAAAAAAACAAAAAGAAATATATGTGAAATACACACTGTGGTGGAAAACCCTGTCCTGACCACTTCACGGGGTATTATAATGTATTTACACTCAGTAATTGAAGGCGAATATGATTGCTTCGTCTGTGTGGCCTGTTGACAGAGCAGATGAGATGGTGATTCATTCTGAGGAACTATTAGATTATCTCATGTGCCATTCATTCATTTGGCTGCCTGCAGAAACTAGATGAACTTGACAAGTGAGAGATTTGTCACAACCTCCTTATTTCCTGTGATGACTCCCAACACCAATGAGCCAAATTAGCATAATTAGTATTAATTTCTTTTCCAAAGGATGGGTTCCTGTTAAGTCTCCATGTATTACGAAGAACAGGCAGACATTTTGTGACAGTTCGCTCTGCATTTAAACAGCCAATCCAAAATTCGACAATCCAAAACCTCATTCGCAACCCAATATTTGGAATTACCACCTTTCAGCTGCTGTTGAGACATGTTTTGACCCTGTACAAATGAGGAAATTGTCCAGTTGGTAATGCCTATAATCAAATCTGTTTGCTTTGTTCTGTTAACCATAAATACACAAACAAAGAATGATTCAGTATGTAAATAAAAAAAGTAGTACAGCAGTCAACAGATGCACTGACAGGTCCTTAAGTATTTAGACAGTGACATACTGTAAACCACTTTATTGTTATCACTCATAACTAATTGGACAAACTAATAATGAACATATGGCTAACTGGCTGAAATCTGGAACCCATGGACATAACTATATCGTGAATGTTCCTCCTTGAAGGTATGTTTATCACAACCATCTTCAGTTGCTGTTTGTTTGTGGGTCTTTCTGTCTTCAGTCTTGCCTTCAGTAAAGCATAAAGTAGAGCATGGGTTGAACTTGACAAACCTAAAGAACATTCAATATGTTTGCCTTAAAAAGCTCTTGGGTTGCTTTTGCTCTGTGTTGTGCTTCATTATTCACCTTTCTATGAAGTAATGGATCATGAACTCTTCCTTTCCTAAATTAATCTTGGATTTCATCTGTCCAAAGGATCATGTTCCAGTACTTGACAGACTATTTAAATTTTTCTATCAGTGTGATTCCACTTCCACTCCTGTCCTCCCTCTGTCCTCTGTCACTTGTATCCTCCTTGGACCACATTTTGACAGTCCTGAACAGTTACCAAATCCAAATTCAGCACTTAATCAACTACAGGACTTTTATGTCCTTAATTTATTATGAAATAATAAGCAAATTGGCAACATCTGGCCATGAAACTGCTTATCTGGCCATTAAACTGCTTATCAGTCAATTGTCCAATTATGTTCAAGACTGTGGAAATGGGGACTTAAACAAAGTGTCCAATGTAATATTTTTCTTAAACTCTTTGAATTAAAGCTGACAGTCACTTCAATCACATTTTGATTGCTTCATTTCAAATCCTTTGTAGTGTTGTGAGGCAACACTACGATCATTGTGACACAAACAACGACCAAATATTTTTAGAAATGAATGCACAGAATGATGCAGATGAGCAGCTATGAGACCTAAAACATTATCTGTGCATTTAATGTAAATTATACATGTTTATCTAAACACAAATTGTCATCTCTGTCAGTCTTTAATGTCAGTGTACACGGTATGTCTGGCATCTAAAACAGAGTTCTGTGCTTTGAAGCCCTCAGACCATGCAAGTAAGAACTTGCAAGGCTTAAGAAATGTTTACAGTAAACCTAAGAGAAAAAGGAAAAACTCTCCCAGTTTCATCATTATTACATCCACACAAAATCTGCTTCACAAAATATAAATCATTAACTGCATAACATACAGCAAAACCACAAAGCTTATGCAGCAAGGGCAGTCCACCTTGAGCAACTGGCTCTTTGTTCTGTCTAGTTCCAAGAGTGATAGAATTTGAATTAAGACAAGGGAAGCAATTAAAAAGAGTCGTTATGCCTTGGGTCCAATGGCCTATTACACTCAAGGGAGCTGTTTTTCAGTCAATTATCAGTTGTTTTGTGAGGTGAACATGCATATCTCTACTGGAATGACTGGTCTTTCAGCCATCTGGCATCGCCATCTCCTTGGGCTAAATGTGCCAAGAGAGACTATCCAAGTGGAAAGCTTACATGAAAAGTGTGCTGGATGGAAAAAAGACAAAATGCTTAGCTAAATGCTTATTGCTTAAGGAAACCCATCAGGGTTATAGTCGCATCTAACTGCAGTAAACCACGGCTGCTGTTGTGCATCTGGTCTTGTGTCATATTCATGTTTTTCAGTGGATTTTATATCAATTACAACATGGAATATTTATCATTAGCATCATTAGAGGTGTGGTAGTAAATTAAATTCCAGCACAATAAACATGAAGGCTTTTTCCCCACAGACTAATGACATAATCTGTGACAAACACACCAATAAAACCTGGACAAACATAAGAGATAAATTAAAAAGTTGTACAGAATTCAAACTGGGCGGTGAGCATTGGTGCGCACTCATTTTTAGATATCTTCAGAGATGTTGTTTTCCTGTTGGAAGATAAACCTTCATTCCAGTCTGAGGTCAAGAGCACTGTGGAGCAGGTCATCAAGGATGTCTTTACATTGCTGCAATCATCTTTCCCTCAACCCTGACTAGTCTCCTAGTTCCTGCTGCAAAAAAACATCCCTAACAGCATGATGCTGCCACTACCATGCTTCACTGTAGGAATGGTATTGGCTAGGTGATGAACAGTGTCTGGTTTCCTCCAGACATGATACTTGGCATTCAGTCCAAAAAGTTATATCTTATTGGTTGTCATAGCCTGAGAGGTGCCTTCTGGTAAGCTCCAGATGGGCTGTCATGTGTGTTTTACTGAGGAGTGGCTTCCGTCTGGACACTCAACCATATATGCCTAATTGATATGCCTTGAGTGCTACAGAAATGGCTGTCCTTCTGTAAGGTTCTCCTCTCTCCACAGGGCAAAGTTGGAGATCTGTCAAAGTCACCTTTGGGTTCTTGATCACTTCCCTGACTAAAGCCCTCCTATCATAATCACTCCTGTTTGGCCTGATGGTCTCAGAGGTCTACAAACAATTTCTTAGACTTCATGGCTTGGTTTGTGCTCTGACACGCACCGTCTACTATGGAACCTTATTTAAACAGGTGTGTGCCTTTCCACATCATGGATAATGATAAAATCATCAATTGAATTTACCACAGGTGTACTCTAATCAAAATGTAGAAACATCTGAAGGATGATCAGTGGGATCTCCTGAGCTCAATTTTGAGTGACATGGAAAAAGTTGGAAAAATACTTTTGAACATGTTGTATTTTTGTGTTTTTATTTTTAATAAATTAAAGATTTTTTAGACATTTCAAACAAACTTCTCGATTTGTCATTGCGGGGTATTGTGTGTAGAAGTTTAATGGAAAAATACTGTATCCATTAAACTAAGGCTGTAACTTATCATTTCCAAAATCTTAGCTACTTTGAGAAATCCAGGTTACTCAACTCAACAGGACTACCATATTTAAATCAGTGCTGAGCTGGTAAATATTGGTAGGATATTGAATAATGTGCATTATCAGTGCAGTATTAAAAGGGCCTGACATTTCTGCTCACTACAGTCTTCAGGCTCCTCTAGTGGATACCAGTGATTTAGTCCTGAGTCCATGTCTCCCAGACACTGGTAATGGGTTTGAATCCAACTAATTCTGTGCACCATTAATTACCGGCCCTGTCATGGCTGGAGGAGAGGTAGTGATTTTTTGTGGTTCAAGGACATGTTTCCCCTGGCCAGCAGGTTGCAAGTGCATACTGTGTGCAAGCATGTTGTTCACCTCTAGATGTAATTCCTAATCCACACCTGAGGACTCACAATGTGTTATCATGACACTGCCTCAGACCAGAACATGACAATGGACAAATCTCAGCAGGTTGGTCAAATAAACAGAGACTCAGACTGGAGAAAAGTAAATAGAATACAAGGTGATGGACGAGAACATCAGCAAGAACAGATGATTTATCAGTAGAGCAACAGCCAATGCACAACGACTGTAGTAAAACTCATTTGATGTGTGTGATTGAATATGAGGCGGCTTGGCTGGGATTCGGTCTTTTATCATGCGGTAAAGGCCCATTCTGCTCTGCAGTATTGTCAGCATCAGAACATTTAATCTAAAGGCCCAGAAAATCACAGGGGGGGAGAGCCGAGCCGAGCCTAGCCAAGCCGTCTCAAGCCGGCATGGATTTTCTGCAACCTCAAACAATAAAGCCTGCAGAACGAGCGAAGAATGCGCACCTCCAGCCAGCATGAGTCATTATCATCGCACTGCAATTTTCAGCACAATAATTTCTTGGGGTAATATAAACACTCCATTTGGCAACACACAATACTAGTGATCCATGATGTTTCCCTGGGACATGCCTCACTTTATACATCCGAATTATTCTTCTCCCAGACTAATCAGCAAGTTAATGGAATACCTTTAATAAGACCAAGACATGCAGATCCTACCATTATGTCCCAACTCCCCTGGTTCTGGTGCAGCGCTCCCCCAAGGACAACAGTAGGCAGTGCAGTAATCACTGGAAGATGGGCGAGGGAAACGTGTGTCCTTTGCATCAACCCCAGGCAAATAAAAAAAAGGCTACACACGCACAGACGTGCGCTTGTTTCTTTCATTTAAGCGTAGTCTCAGCAGGATTGCCGGCTGCCTCACAGTCATCAGTGAATTGAATTATTTCGACTAATAGCCATTGATACCCTGAAAAGCAGCATGTTCTGAGCAGCATGGGGCTCAGTGTTAATTACAGGGAGTGAAAAAAAGAATAATCCCAAACAAGATGCCTGCATGATCACACTGCACATCATTGCTGATAAGATATGGGTACTCAGGCATGATTTGTCTTTATTTGTGTGGTGTTTATGCATTTGTGGGTGTGTTTCCAAGCTGGACATTCATCAAATGGTGGAAAACAATAATCAATATGCTGCATTTTATGAGAGCGCTACTACTATTCAGAGAAGGCCAAAAAATGAAAACCTGGCAACAAACGTAGGCTGGAGACTTGGCACAGCCTGTGCTGCCATACTGGTACAAGTAGCTGGAATGACATCGACTCGATAATAAGTCAAAAGCTGCCTTGTAATTTGATGGCCCAGAAACAGCTCCTTGTTGAAGGAGTTTTTTTTTTTTGGAGCCTTAAAGCTTAACAAAGGCATCTCCACACACAGTAAACACGCACACAGCTTCCGAAGCACGAGCTAACCCGCGCACGAGGAGATGATTAATCCTCCCCTGCCCATCCCATCTGTCCATCTGATTTATGTAGTCACTTCAGCCTCGATCTGATCTAATTAACTACAACCTCATCGCTCACCTCCCACCAACGACATCATCTCAGCAAGCCGGCTTCACAAATGCCATGTCATTAAAAGCAGCAATGCTGTTAAACGTGCTGAACTTGAGAGCAATAACTGCAAGGGTAGCTAATTGCTGTTGCATTAGTCATATCTTAAAAAGTCTTCCACTGCTACCCAGTGTATGAAGTCTAGAGAGTTACCATGTAAAGGGTCTTTTTATAATGAGGGGTTTCTTTTGTTTGGGTGGGATATATCTTTATTGCGAACCTCAAACACCTTAGCCCCCACAGATTATCTATGGCCGTTCGAAGGTTTAGGGACAGATTTCAAGTTAGATATATAGATATTTTTTTAATTAATATATAATTAAATGTAATTTAATAGATATTTATTTGAATTTGAAGTTAAATAAGGTACCACTTTTCATTCATATGAAAATACTGTAAATACATTATCATTGTTTTATTGTGTAATGCATTTTTCTCAACCTCAACTTAAACAAAACGCGTAGGATTGTTTTGTTTTTGTTTCGTTTTTGTTGTTTTATGTCATTCATTAAATAGAGAAATATGGAAATTACCTGCATTAAAGAAATTACAAATTTCTGACACATGTTGTTTTTAATAATTGCTCAAATATGTGCAATTATTCAAAGATCATTTAAAGCTTTTGCTCCATGACAGATCTATACAGTAAAAATGAAGGAAACCACTAGAGCCAAATTTGATTCCAAAAAGAGTGCAAATTGAGTCCAAATGACAAGTCCTCTCATTTATGGACTCAAGTACTAAAATGTTGGCACATAGTACTTAACTTTGGTATAATCAAACCATTATGTGTGGTATTACATGTATGTAATGTATTATTGTAAAATTGTCTTAATGTAAGACAATATAATGAATTTTTGGGGACACACCAGAATGAGTGATATTGGTAAAATGTTTTAAGGCAAAGTGTTAAATACAGAACAGGTGAATGAGTACTCAACATTGTTTATAAACAGATGTTATACAGTAATGGTGTTAAATTAAATTAAATAAACTTTAATTAAACAGCTTTTAACTGAAACAGCATTTCAGACATTTCGCTACCAGTTGTACAGTCCATGAATTTGTGTGTGACAAATCTAAAATTGAAGTAAACTGCCACAGTCAGTGACATACCTTACACCATCACCCACCACTTCCCCACTTTCAGTCAAAATCAGGCAACTGTGATTTAACCTCTGTATAAAGTAAAATATGATAATGCATCATAAATTATTTATATTCACAGATGCATAACACATATAACCATATACGACATGCTATGTATCCATCAATTGTAGAACAACTTCAGAACAATTGCAGAAGAGAAGAGCTTTATAGATTCTTCAATTGGAATATTAAAGAAGCTAGATGCATTTGGCAACTGCTAAGAGGTCAAATATAATTCATTCACATAAAGACTTGCAAGGACATATCATGGTTCCTATGTTCCTACTTTGAGTTACAGGAGCACTCTAATTGCAAAGAATCATTTATTCTGTAGAAGCAGAATTCCTTAGAAGATGCCACTCAAAGTATCAACAGCCTTCCGTGTGTTCAAATCCCAGACTCAATTTAATGACTTGATGACTGAAAGTTTTTTATGTGGTTTCTGCGATTGTAAAATCTATTTCTATATAGCGGTCCAATATGCTAGATTCTGAGCATGTAACTATGCCTTAAGACTAAATCCTTATGAGGAAACAAATTGACATTGGTGTGTAAATAACCATGTTAATGAGAATGTGTCTTATTACTATTACAGTATGTATTTTTCCATATAATAGAGTAGAAGACAAATTTACTTGCAGTTAATGGTTACTTGTTTGCTGCTGGATGCACAATTATTTTGCCAAAAGTAGCAAGAAAAATTCCATATTCTGTCTTTTTTGCTGTGGTCAAGCGCAGTTCTGTACCTTGATGTTGCTATCTTCATTTTTCACTCCCCGAGTGGATAAGCTTCTGCTGTGCATTTTAAAGTGGCTGGAGTTCTGGGATGAGAATAAGGCTTTTATGCATATGCCTTTCTGGGCTTTTCCACTAAAAATGACAGCCTCTATCAACATTAATTCAGCTCAGACTCATCCCTTAGTGTGCTTCTTCAAGGACACACTCCCCCCACCCCTTTGCTCCTCTCACAGGGGAGCATTAGGCCCTAAAGAAGTAATCGATATTCCACAGAACAAAGCCAGTACAATGCATTAATTTCTCAATAATGTCGATGCATTAGGAAAATCATCTGCATCAATGTGTAAAGAGTCATTGAAGAAAAAAGCAAAGAAAATGAAAAAGTATGGACTATTTATGGTATTGGTCTTGAGTGGATTTACAGAAGACTGTGAGATGAAGATGTATGTTTTTACCGCAACAACGCTTTACACTTCATTTGCTTGAAAAATAACCTGAACGGCAGCTCAGCCTTCTTGGCACATCTGTCTAAATATCAGCAAGCCAGAATTATAACATCTCAAGACAGAAATACATCACAGCATATAAAACAATACCTAGAGCCACTGCTAAGAAAATAATTTCAGAGTAATCAGATTTCAAATTTAAAACTTGAGACTTAAACCCTTCAAATGTTATTAGAAGTACATGTTTGATGTTAGCATCTTATCAACAATGCAATCAGCTGTGCTAAATAAGACCTGCCACTTGCACAACGAAAAGCAGATCTCTTGAAATATATATTTTATTAGATGCTTTCTCAAGCCTGGATAGCAATTAGCCACAGTATTTAGACCCATTCCATCAAAGCACTGTAATATTTATCAGCTTTATAGCAAGTGTTTCCAACAGCAAACAGCCAGGCTGGTCTTGAGGCGTCATGGCATTGTTCTTAGGGTTTGTTTAATTCATAATGCAAATAGCACATGAGGCAGAGTTAAGAGGAGCTGGATGATACAGTGGGCACTCAATCAAAATCTCTCTCCCTCCATACAGATCTGGGACAAACCCTTTGGTGCCGTGTGCTCCCCTCTGTCATTGACGGCTGAGGTACATAGAGGAAGGCAGTCTGGTGAGGCAGCACACTGCCAGACTGAGAGATGGCCCTTTCATTTAAGACTCCAGTCTGCACTTATATAGAACAATTCCGAGGAGAGAAAGCACATCGATGAGAGCCACACATTACAAGGGCCCAAATCATGTACAAATTCTCCTCGCTTGTGAAATCAAAGTGTTTGACGAAGGACATTTGGAACACAATTGGAAAACCTACCATTTAGTCTACAGTGATCTAGTCTAGAGGTAGTGTGGGTCATACATGGAAAATAAGCTGTGATGTCACCAAAATCAACACAAATTCCTTCTGCACATTGGTGTGTTTTCTGAATGAGACATAACACAGGCCAGTCAGAACACAGGGCATTTACATATATCAATATTAAAAGCACAGTAGCAAAAAGAACAGTGTAATTATAAGGGACCGAGATTTTAAAAGGTTCATGTAAAAAATGCAATGTGTCTATTGTTTGTATACATTTATTTATAAAACATTTAGTTTATAAACATTTAGTTTATTTATGTATGAATCTTTTAGTCTACCTATCATTTTCACATTCATACTCCTTGTAACATTAGGGTAAACATTTTATGCTGATAAATTACACTTTTGTAGTCCCAAACCTAGCAAGTGTGTCCAAAGTGGTTACTGATTCTGTCCTGTTGTGTTACAGAACTCTGCCTCAACTGATGAGGAAATAGAGAGATTTTGCCCTCTGTTAAATAGCAGTTATATAGCAGGAAGCAGCCATTCAATTGCTAGCAGCCTCAGCAGTGAAATACAAAGAAGAGCCTCTGACTGGCTCTGCTATGCCTTGCTCACTGTTCTCTAAGCCCTGCCTCTACACACTTATTAACCCCCTAACCTGCATTTTCCAAAGGGACTAAGAGGGATCAGCTGATACAGGGGGTGGATTTACTCTTTAAGAAAAGTGGCAATTTTATTTGGATAAACATATGATCCAAACAGATCTGTTACTTAGTCATGGCCCATAGGTTTTTAAGGAGTTGTAGTATAACAAGAGAGACTTTTTCATACAAGTTATTTAGAGATGTTTAGATGTTTAATATTAATGTGATCTGGTGATGATTTCAGCAACTGCCTATAGATTAACATCCTGTTTTGGTCAATTATGACATCTTCAATAAATGTAGCAATTACACTAGGATTATTGTATGAAGGAGTACAAAAAACAACATTGAATATGCTTCATGAATGAAGGTGAAATGTCATTATACAGTGGTTTGCCTCAGGCACCATTGGTTAATTAACAAAACTAACTCAGCTGTAGTGCAAAAATTCACCAGGAGCAATTGAATGAACACAAGATGATACCTAAAAACTTATTCAAGGGGAAATTTCACAAACTACATGGGTTATGCTGGTGGCAGATAATTGCTAAACTTCTACACATAATATATATATATTAAGTGCATCCCCAAGATTAAAAATTCTGTTTGCTCCATAACTCTACCTCGTTTGGTGATAAAATAGAGAAACATGTTCCCCATATTACACAGCCTCCATAACAATGGCCTGTATAGCTTGATTAATTCACTTAAAAAAAAAAAAAAGAATTTTCACAAAGGAATTAGTCCCACTAAAGCACACAGACCAAATTGATGGGAAATATTTGTAGAAAAATGGAAAACAAGTGTCTAAATAAAAAAGAACTTTTATTTACCCTCTCTGCTCTGACAACTAACAGCAGGTATCTTCTCAAAATGGCATGACAGCAAATCTCTGAGTAGTTCCTAAACACACTACAAAATGCATTCCGAAGCCTGAAAAGCTAACCAGCTTATCCAAACTCTGATTACCTTCATTTTGGAACATCAAATCCACCCACCCCAACTCCACTTCAAAGAATAATAATTCACTTCTTTTTTCACAATTGTTCAGTAATAAAACCACGTTGCATCACCATACAGCCATTTTTAGATATATCCAGATATGCTGAATTGGGTTTTGGGCTCTGGCTGGGCCATTCAAGGACATTCACAGAGTTGACCAGAAGTCACTCCTTTGATATTTTGGCTGTGTGCATGGGGTCATTGTCCTGTTGAAAGATCATCCCAGTCTGAGGTCCAGAGCATTCAGGAGTAGGTTTTCATTAAGGATGTCTCTCTACATTGCGGCAGTTATCTTTCCCTCTTGGTCACCTCCCTGACCAAAGCCTTTCTACCACAATCACTCAATTTGGCCAGGTGGCCAGCTCCATGAAGAGTCCTGGTGGTTCCTGGTGGACTATCATTGAAAATAAATTGCTTGTGGTGTGCATGCACGGTAACAGTATGGTATCTAGCCAGCATAAATATATTATGTTACAGTGTCACTGACAGACTGACTGACTGAACCCAAAACACTGTTATGCACTGAACTAATTTTGCTTTTAATATTTAGACTAGTAAAGATTATTCTGCAAGGAACCACTGGAGCCTGAATTATTTTTAAAAGGGAAATAAGACACATTTTCACAATTGGAGCTTGATTTTCGCTTAACTGTGACACTGAATTGCAATATCCTATAGAGTCTTCTTCCTTCACATTTGCTTTACAATATAATGACCTTAGGTGGCATAATTGCATATGTGTGTGTGTGTGTGTGTGTGTGTGTGTGTGTGTGTGTGTGTGTGTGTGTGTGTGTGTGTGTGTGTGTGAGTAATGTTGCAGCACAGTGTCCAGCTTCGTGCTCCTTTGCTACAGTGTTCTTTTTGTCACATCATTCATTCTGAAGGATGACCTCTGGGTCTTTTGTCTGGGTGCTGAACATGATTGCAAAGATGTTTCTCCCATAATTTCTGCTTCAAAAATATGTACTTTTTAACATGCTTATTAAAAAACAGTAAAACATAAAATGCCAGGCTTTCAGTGGCTCTCGGGCGACCACAGTGAAAAAAATGTCAAACATCAGAGGAAAGACAAAGACAAACCCAAAGCCACTGACAACCACAACTACTGCATAAAAACTAAATGCCAGCGAGCTCGGCACATAAAACACAAGGTGACTCTCCTTGGCATTAAAAGACGACCGTTTCTGTTTCTCACAGTTCGGTGTGCTTGCGGCACCCGCACTGAGATAAAGTGAACAAGATTTGTACGTCTAATGGCAATTAAATTCAAGGATACCACGCCCTTCCTGTCTGTCTGTGTAGGCCACACAACTGTAAGTTCATAACATAGTGGTTGATTACCTCGGCATACAGTGGCTTTGGGCAGATATCAGTTTCTTGAATCATGATGGTTCAATTTGAGAGTCAGTACAGATGCTGAAACACATATTATACATTGTATTATGTGTTCAGTAAAAAACTAAGAATGTAGATATTTTTTTAAAAAGAGAAGGAGAATTTACAACAAACTACACATTACAAACCACTGATGTGTCATTCTCTGCTGGTGAGGATAACTGAAAACCTATGGTTATTATTTTATGGTATAAAAATAAATAAACATTTTGAAATAAATGAATGCTCTTTGTGTTTTATACTGACCAGAGAACACACTATCCTCACCAAACATCCAGCAGGAATATGAAGTTAAGGGTTACTCAGCACAGGTTAGCTTGATAAACTAATGTCAGTTAACTTAAAGATCACATGTACTCATCCCCCCAATGTTTTTCACAACAATGGAAGCAAGGAGTGAGACTACAGAAGAGTAAGATCAAAGATCAACATTTAACATGTCTTTTCCGTTTGAATGATTCTGAATTAAAGTGAACAGATTTTGAAATTCTCAAACATGAAAACACTTTTAAATCTTCATAAGTATTGCACGGGTTCTTGCATTCACATTTACATTTACATACACATTTACATTCACATTTACATTACAGTTACATTTAATAATGTGGAACTGCATAATATTGCCTAACAGGCATCACTTTGGCTAATCTACTGTATATAGCTACAGTCTTATGCAAATGTTTGAGCACCAAAGTCAAATTCCTGTTGTTGATTTTCTGAATAAAGGCACAGTATATGTCAAAATGTTGATGAATATCCAACAACCTGCTCTCATTGACACTTGAATGCAATCAAATTCTCACAGTGATGCTCCAAAATCTAGCAGAAATCCATTTCCGTGGAGACAGTTACTCCAAAAAAAACAAAAAACAAGATAAACTCTATTTATTTAGCCATGTTCCAGCACTTCTGTCCATATAGTGTAATCCTAGTGTGTCTACTTATAAAATCACACTTCACTGTATAGTTTAACAGGTGGAAGAAAAATTATGAAATCCTGAAAGCATGAAGTTTAACGCCTTTTACAAAACATGTCAAATCAAACTTAATAGATTTTATTTACATATTTCCATTTGTGTTTAGTCTCACACATTTTACGCTGTGGGTAGAAGCAGTTTGACCATTAGCTGATGTAGATACAGATAAATGTAGTCCAATAGTGGCTGTGAAAAGGCAAAGACACAAAATTGTACTTTTGGTACATAACAGTACCTTAACTGTTACAAAAATGTGGCTAGAGAAAATATAGTAATGTGCAGGCTTTGTACTCTCTTAAGCACAAATCAATACTTAATTTTCTTAGTGTCTGAAAACATGAAGCAAGATCAGCAACTTTCAAGACTATTTAACTCCATAAAGATTTATTCTGAATTCTGTTAGTCCCCAATCTGACATTTGTTTTTCAATAGCACCTAAGAGTGAGGAACCTTTGGATTCTAGTCTCATCTACTAACTATGGATATCTGAGTGAACAGTAAAGCACTTTTGAAAGTTGCTCTGGATAAGGGTGTCTGCTAAATGCCATGAATGTAAATGTAAATGTAACTTGCAAAATAAAACTCACTGAATGTTAAATGTTGGTGTAACTTGGTTTGAATTGTCAAAATAGGGGATACTCTTTCCAAGTCCCTTGGACAGTCACACTATGATTGTGTACAATCTGCTCAACATAAATCAGGCAGGGTGTAAATTGGGTAGTGGTGCTAAGCACTGGCTGCATACCTGTGGTGTACATCATCATGCACTGATGTGGTTTATTGTCTTCAGCCCTTTTTGCTCAGCTTGAATGCAATGAACTAATGGCAGCGTCCTTTAATGACCATCAGTCAGTGACAGATGTTGGCACAACAGATAACACCACCAGCAATTCACCACACCATCACACTGAGGTTTGATTCCTATTCTGGGCAACTATATTGTGCTACACCAAGACTCTTAACACAACATTGGCCCATCTCTGTAATGTGAGAAACCTTGTAAGTACCTCTCAACATGAATGTGTTTTTTGTTTGCTTTAAGAAATGGTAAAACATGAAAATAGAAGAAATATTGCTAAAAAAAAATCAAGGAGTGTGACATCTTTATCTACTTGCTTTTTGGAAACTAGGTTAGTTTTTCTAAGTTATTCACAGAGTGTTTGACCAAGTGTGGCCATATTTTTGTACACCAGGTTAAAAAAATGAAAGAAAGAGAAAAAACTGGGGCAGATGCATAGAGAAATTTGTACTGCATGATACAATTAAGTAATTAACACTGCTTATGGTCATAAAATGCCAAGAAGACGTAGATAGAAGGTACAGTATTGATTAAAAGCACACATTCCGTGACCATGCTATTATTTCATATTTATATATGTGTGAAAAACAGTAATTGAAATTGTTCCTCAAATTACTGAGAATATCAATGCAGGATTTAATCAGAAGAGTATGTCCTCAACTACATAGAGAAGGATACTATTGTAGGGCTGCAGTGTAGAAACACCTGATGTAAAAACCACAGGCTTTTCTACAGAGACATGGAAAACAGAAATGTGGTCAGATGAGTAGACCTTCACCATGTGTGGTATACAATAAAGAAAACAGTACAGACTTGAATGCTTATATTACTATCTGGTCTGAACCCATGCCAGGCAAAGGATGCACACAAAACAGAGAGTGACTCAAAAGAGGCTTTATTCACACATACTGCACACAAACACCAACATAAAGCAACAAAAATAAATACTATGCGCAATGAGCAGCTACAGGCACTTGTCTAGCAATAAGAGGCTGATTAGCCCTGGGTTTATACCCTCTGAACACCCATGCTCAGTCCGTCACCTTCTCAGTCCTCCTGCACCTGCTTATACAGTCCTCAGTCTTCTGCCTGTGTGTGGCTGAGGAGCTCCTTTTATGCCTCATCTGGGGCTCATTGTCCACACTGGCAATCCCGTGGCCAGCACGACTACAGGGCATCACCCCACAACACTACTGATTTGATTGCATTCAGCGACAAGAGTGTTAGCAAGGCTAGGATTTTGGATAAACACCAATCCACCTCAACCCTCAACTCCCCAACTCATCCCAAAATTATCTGATGGAGCAGCATCAACCCAGAAACCACATTTCCACTGCCCACTTTCTTGTGAAAGGCTCACAGGTATATAGGAGGTGTTACAAAAATGAACTGAAACAATCTTTGGAACACTGGTGCTTACCACAGGGCATCATAGGGCTGATTTCTAAAGGTGCTAATTTATGTCAGAACAATGCAGCTTAGATTTGGAGAGTTTAATATGGAAACTACACACTACGATGAACGATGATACGGCTGGTTCTTTCTGGTTATGTTGCCCCAACTTACCTCATAAAGCTGTTGTTTTACTCTATATACTTTTAAGGCAAATCCAGAATTATTTTATTCTTTCACATACAAAGAGTTTTATCTTAAGTAATATTTTTATGGCCATTAAAAATAATATTGAAAAAAATTCAGATGTAGCACATTTTACCTGAACTGCTTCAAACTGCTGAGAAAACATGCTGCATTTCTATAAAGTGGGCAGTTCCAAGGTTCAGAAGACAGATAGGAAAGAGCTACCCTCCAGTCAAAAGACTCTGTACGCTTGCAAGAGAAAAAGGCACAGACTTGACTGGTACACTCCACTGAGTTGGAAGAGGTCCCAAAAGTCCACGTTTCGTTGCCTGCACTAGTCAGCCTGCAGGGCAGAAAGGATTATGGCCCCTCATAATCACAGATGACAACAGCCAGAACACAGACATCAAGACATGGGTTCTTAAAAATAAACACACCAAAAAGTTTTTTTTGGAGCAATGCCACAGAATAGTGTACCTCACTGTGCGGCCTGTTGGCTGCTAACAGCCCCAGGAGGGTAAAGTGGCAGCCTGTGAGTAAAATCCTCATCTCTGTAATACAAAAAAATAGTATTCCATTATGTTTTAGTCATAGCCTAGAGGTCAGCTAGCTCAGTAGCCTACAAAAAACAACCAAAAAAACAGATGACAAACTCATGAAAAATTGCATGACTCTTTGAAATTGTTGACACTCTTATATAAACAATCCATGTTGAAAAGTGGTAGCTGGCCTTTTCCCTGTGTGGATATTTCCAAAGCATGGAAATTGTAAAAAAAAAAAAAAAAAAAAGACTTGGACATGCAGGATATTCTTTAGTTGGTGACTATGTGGTGAACATACTTAACAATTTTATACAATTATTCATTTGAATTTATTAACCGCTCCTCTATGGCATCATTCCAGAAAATATCCTTTACACTCTATATTTCTAACCCATTTCAGCAGTTCTACTGGTAGGATGGAAATGTACAAAGGAATATTGCCGTCAAACAAAATAAAAACTAAATATTCTTCTATATGTCATTATTACAAAATGTTATGTCATAAGACAAGATTTTCAACATAACATAGAACATCTGGTAATTATAAAAACAAAACTAATTATTATGAAACTATATTGCTAAAACAACCTACTATGTCAAGATTACAAATTATTTTCTCATAATTGCCAGAATGTGTCAGTGATGTCAGAATATTTTTTGGAACATGTTATTTCATAGTAAAATAGTGATTTTCAAGATGGTTTTACTTCCTTTGGTTTTATTTCATTTCTAATAATAAAGACTAATGTATTTTCCCCTGTAACATATAACATATAAATACTTACAAATTCATTACTTTGATGATATCACAAAAAGATTTATATAAACACATATATAGGGTCTCACCTTCTCAGACTACAGCAGTTTATCCCCATCTATCAATGGTGAAGCTACAGTCTGCACTTCATTTTAACGAAGTACAGTATAGGACAGCCAATCATGATTTGGGTTATTTACATACAGTATAGCAGTATTAATAACACACATTAACACACAGGGTAACCTTACCTTACATATAAACAGAAAGTGAAAGATGGTTATAAGAAACAGATACATACAGAGAAAAAAAGGTATGACTGAAGTTGTGCAGGACATAATGCATACAATCAAAACCATGCTCTTTTTTGGGGTCTCTCTGTGCACATTAGTAGAGGGGCACAATGTTCCACTCTCTAAGTGACAGCAAATTTTGGAGTTTTTGTCTCACACGACACCTTCACAGACATTAATGGATAAAGCACTGCCTCCGCCTGCTTGCAGAGTGCATCTCTAAACACACTGATTAAAGGCGAGGTACCAACGAGGGACAGGAACAGCAAACATTCACAAATAAACTGCACTAGTAAATTAGTGCCCTCTGCACACTGGTAACAGAAGCAGAAGCTAAAAAAGGAAGCTAGCAGGAGGAAAAAGAGAGGCAGTGAGGCCTCGTCCCTCATTAACTTACTATCTTACTGGTTCTAAAGAGCATGCTAGAACAAACGGTTTCCTCTTATCTGGAACAAGGGCAGATGAAACCTTTGTGAAAAGGGCAGAGAGAACACAAAGGCTATGGGTTGTGCTTTATCTAAAAACACACCTAAATGTGGATTTATCTATAGAGCATGTTTTTTATTATTATTTTGGCCTCTTCCTCTGCAGCCGAAGTGTGTGTGCTCCCACACACTGACTCCAAAAGAAAATATAAATAAAAAAGAAGAGATGTATGTAATCTCTTCCAGATGCCGAGTCTCTTAGCTCCAGCTCTTAAGAGTAGAGTATTCCCCACCCTTTAACTATGATGATCATTTTAACCCATAATAAACCTCACACAACCTCACACACACACACACACACACACACACACACACACACACACACACACACACACACACACACACACACACACACACAGCACTATCACTCCCTTAAATATTATCATGCTATTTCCACATTTCCAGGTCACTAACATGCCAAAATCTTACAAACAGCAATGAAAAAAAGAAAACTTTATGCTGGTTGGCCAGCGCACAGCAAGTGCTCATTGCACAAATTAGCATTCATAACACCCTCATAGGTGCTGGAACAAAATTCATCATATCCCTCATAAACAACACTCTATGCTGCACGTTTATGTAATCTCTGATTTTTTACAGATGACAAGCAAGTCATGGTGCTATCATTTGTGACACGAAATCTTAAATATACATTGGAATATGAAGTTTTCAACATGATAGCTCTGATATCCCTTTCCACACTGAGAATAGCAACACAGAGAGAGAGAGAGAGAGAGAGAGAGAGAGAGAGAGAGAGAGAGAGAGAGAGAGAACATCAATCAGGATCACAGACTCTCCTGTCTTGACTTTCCTAAGGGCATCATAAATGGTCTATTGCATTCATTGTCATAGTGACTCAATGTATTCCAACCATCTGCTCCATTCCGCTCCCATAACTTTTTTGGATGGTGTCATACAGAATGGTGGTGGGCTTTTATGGCATGTCTGTTCAGCAACTGTTTTAAACACAGCCACTCTTACTTTGAGGCAAGTAGCCAATGAACCAGTAAAAGGTGTATATAAATAACGTTCAATCAAAAGTGAGGTAATTCATTATTGTGCTATGCCTTTCTCATCTTGGCAAAAATGAACAGATACGATGGTTGATGAAATAATGAATGCCTTGTCTGATCTTTTGTTCTAATTTTAATTAAGTGGTCACCATCAACAACCATTTGTGTTTATGTGGAACCAATGTACACATTTGAGTAATTTAAATTCACTATTATTTATCAATGTACCCCCAATTCACTGCATGTCACAGGTACTGTGTAGAGTTAAAGTAATGTCACTGCACAGTGTAAACAACATTTCAAGTGCTAAAATCACGGTTGTATTTTTTATTTATTTAGACATTTGAAAGTACTTTACTCAACAGTAATTTTAATCAAAACATACATGTATTTTAGTGAGTAATGTAGCTCTAACTAATATATTGATTTATAATGAACTTGTAGCAAGTTCTAATGGCTAATGTTAGAGTCCAGCAATCTTACCTTGATAAATATTACTGTATGATACACAGTGCAGTCCCTTTGCATTTTTGATAAATTATGATCCAAATTGATAAGCATTCTCCATTTGAGAGGCAACTCGCTATGCCTGACTTCAAAGAGTCAAGGCATTTGGTTGAACAATTAGTTCTTAATGTTTTATCTCCTATGGTTTAGATTCCGAAATTGCGTGACTATATTGTACACTACATAGGAAGTACAGTGTAATTTGGGATTTTTTGTTTGATGTTTCTCTTCATGAGGCACTATTTACTACAAGGGGTATGATTGTGAGAATGATTGTAGATGAAAAAAAATGTAAAGTTTACTTTCACTTTAACAAAGTGGTATCTGTATCAGATACTGGAATTGATATCTAGGAGAAAAGGTTTGATTGGAGATTTTTGGCTTCAGCCTACTGGTGCTTTTTGTTTTTAAACATCTATGGTCTCTTTGGGAAAAGAAACTAGAGCAAATAAAAAAGACGGAATGCACAGAAATGACACACTTGCCTATTCCAGCCTCTGGTTGTCAGTTGACTGAGGTTAAACATATAAACTCCTGATGGCTCCAGTTGTGGCCAAACTGGGATTGCATCGAGTGGAAAATTAAACTGTGTCCTTGTGGACAGCACTAGCAAGCAAAGCTAATTCCCAAGGTGAGACGATTGTGTTCATGGCTTGCATGTTGCCCAATGTAGCTAAACCCCCAGGACAGTCAGGGCTGACATCACTAAGGGTTTGGAGGTGGGGGGTGAACCACCTGCCATGTTCAGTGTTCAGTGGAGTGGTCCAGCACAGCGTTGGGCGTTAGAGTGAGTCACACATGAATCAGACACAGAGCAGCAGGAGCACACACACCACCACGTCCTCAGCTCGCAATCAAACCACTGTCAAGCTCTCTGTTAGCTGAGAGAGAGAGATAGAGAGATACAGAGAGAACTGAAGTATCACTTATGGATAGTTACAATGCATTTACAGCAGCATTTTAATAGAGATGGTTCATTTCCTCTGATTAGTAAGTAGAGGGGTCATGCTAGTTAACATAAATAAATGCAAAATTAAAAATCACGTCTCATATTATCATCATATCTCATATAATCATCACACAACATCTTTTTAATCTGGTCTATTATCCACAATCCTGAACTGACCAGCAAAGCATAAAAAGTCCAGACAAATTCAACATATAGCACACCATTAAAAACACCATTGTCCTGAACATAGGCAGGAGTGCCACTGTATTCCACTTATGTTATCACCATGGCAACATTTACATGGCTGCATCGCATTCACAGAAGTGACAGAAGCCTCAGAATGATGGCTTTTTTCTTTGTAAACACAGCCTAACACCTCACTGTCTGTTCAATGAAGACCTCCCTCACAGGTGTTCTCAAAAACCTCAGATTCAGCAAATGTTTGCTGTTCTTGCTGGGGGTCAGATTTGGGCCATTTTCACCTTATTTATATGTATAGCTTTAGATTAATGCTCTTATCCAGAGCAATTTAATCCATATTCTACCACAGGGAAGGTGATGCTGAATGATGTAAAAAAAAAAAAAAGGTGATGCTGTAAATGTGTAAGAATCCACAGGCAGGTCATATATTTTTGAGTGTTGTGCATCTGCGTGAAGTATGATGATGATTTAAACGAAGAATGTTAGGAAGCAGTGTGAATATGAACTGAACCTGCATCTCAAAGTAAACCTAACCCTAACCTAAACCATAGTAAAAAATGACATGACATGAAATGAAATGGCCTTTCTAGCATGTGTTCATGAGTTTGTCACTAACGAATTTGTTTTTTAATTAGCTCCGGAACAGTAACAAACTACATGGATTTTCCTGTGCATGAAGTAATGGGTTATGAATTAGTAAAAGAGCGCCACCAGTGATGAAGGCATGGTGAATCACAAGCAGACAACAGATCTAGTAAATATGTAAATAATTGGGACATGCAGAAATGTCTATATATACATGGAAGAAATATTAGATTTGTACTGAACACTTTATTTTCCACATGTATATTATTTTTGCAGGTGATTAGCCATTGGAACAGTCAGTGGAGCCAGTGATTAGTCAGTGGATAGTTCATTTATCAGCAGAACAAAATCATTGTCAGTCAAGTAAAACTTTATCCATGAGTTTCTATCACTAAGCACAAGCTTCCTGTAACAGTTTATGTCTGGACACTTCTGATGTAAGTACAATCTCTTTGATCTTCTGCACTCTTTCAGATGTACTTCCAGATGACTATTTAAAAAAAGCTCCCCTAACATACCATTATCCACTTATACCTCACTGCTGGTATAACTACTTGCTTATTAGTATTTTAAAATTCCCTTTCATATTGGATGTCCTTTTATGTGACTTGCCCTGTCAGGGTCTGACTGGAAGTACCATTTTCATTCTCTATCACAGTGTTAATAAACTATGTTTTGATGGTTAAATCAACAGTGGCCTTCTATGTCATCTACATCACAGACTCAAATCAGTCTTTGTAATTGTTGGCATCCTCCCCCTTCTGCAGCTGCAAGCGATCCATAAACATTGCCCATCAGTGGCACACTTTGCTATCCTCCCTTTATGCATCAGTGGCACATTATATATTTTGTTTCACTGCCTGTGTTTCATTACAACAGATCTGTATTATTATGTTCTCCAACAGTAATGGAGATGATGGTCATTTTTAACTCCTGACAAACCAATAAGCAGATTTAACCTGATTTTAGATGAGCAAATATATATATATATAACTGCTGAATGCAATCTGACAGTTAGAGAATGATATGGGGAGCACTTGATAAAGATAATAACAAGTGTCCTGCACTCATAGATGTGCAGCACGCTGTGTGCTATTCTATTTTTTTTGTTTGTTTTTGTTATTGCATTCCATAAATATGTAGCAGCATCTGGGTTTGATTAAAGGGCCCCCTTGGCGCTTAGCACCTCAAAAGCACAGATTAGTGACAGAAGGGAAGTTAGTGAGCACAGCAAAGGAGGCTTTATCCAGGGTGACAAGGATGACAGTGTTAGCACTGCGGGGAAAACTTGCCTAAGTCTTATTTATTTATTTATTTATTTATTTACTTACTTTTTTCCACGTGTGACACAGATTTGTTTTTAATGACAGTTTGCAAGTGAATCCAACATTTTCAGTTCGGATTCATACACTTTCACATGTAGAATTGAAATTCAATACAGTGCAGATGGCATCAGATGTAAGCCTGATAAAAAAAAAGTTTGTCAATAGAGAGGAAGAGTTTGGTGTGTTTTTCATGTGTCCATGTGGATTTTCTCTTGGTGCTCAGTGTCTTTCCACCTTCCACGAATGCATGAGAGGAGAACTGGCTATGCTATATTGTTTCTAGAATACCATATTTTACCGACTATAGAGCGCACTTCAATATAAGTCGCACCCGCAAACTTTAAAAAAAAAACTGGAAAGTAACATATATAAGCTGCACTGGGCTAAAAGCCGCTGATATCTACTGAACTGATAACGTACTTTAACTGAACATAAATGAACCGATTAGTTTCCGAACGGTGCCTGTAGCATGAAAGTAAAAATGCTGATCAAACAAAACAGAAAAGTTATTGATTGCTTTATTCATTGCCCTCCTGTGCACTGAAACCACTGAGGTCATCTTCTTCAGTGTCCGAGTTGAACAGCCTTAGAAGAGCTTCTGCTAAAGCGCCCCCTGGCGGGTGAAGAAAAAGCCACAGAAAAGCCGCACTTCCCATTTTATTGCAGAGTATCGTATACATACACCGTATTTTCCCGACTATAAGCCGCTACTTATTTTCCACTCTTTAAACTATGCGGCTTATAGTCGGGAAAATACGGTACATGTATACGATACTCTGCAATAAAATGGGAATATGTATATAGAATATTCCTGCCTTCCACCCAGTGAATCCAGTATTCCGGGTAAATTCTGGACCCACTGTGATCCTGAACAGGAAGAAGTGGATAACAATGAATTATGAATAAGTGGTGTCACTTAAAGGTGCAAAATACTTTGAAGATAAACTTATTTTTATTTTTATTATAATAGTTCATAATTATAAGTTATTGCATCACTAAACATGTCAGATATGGAGTAAATGCTTTCATATATTTGCTCACTATCCCCAGTACAATTGATGGCACATCAAAGCCCAAGCTTCCTTCAAGGGGCAAAAAGAGGCCACATTATGATCATCCCATTCTTACTTCTGTCAGAAGACATGCATCAATATCCAGGACCAAACTGCACTGATGGTAACAGAAAATTACTTACATGGTTCAGAATAACAAATTAGGAAAGGGAAATTTGGGCTGTTAGTGTATGGATTACATTGAGTGTAGAAGGCAGGCAAACCTAGTTCTGACATTTCATCCACCGATGGAAGACCTGCATCTAACCAGCTGGGATTCGGCATTGTGGGATGAGTTTCTTGGTGTATATCAGTGAATAGGGAGATTGATGATTGAGATTGATGATAATTTCCCACAGGCCTCTATGGTGTTTGGAGCAGACGCAGGGAGAGAAATCCTGGCCAAGATCGCTATAAATACTTCTGAGGTCTGAAAATGCAAGGATTATAAATTTCACAACATTTTGACTGAAGAAAAATGAATCATTCAAACTTAGAGTAGAGTTCAGGTCAAGTGTTTGCTATATGCAGTGCCAAGCCACTATCCTCCTTAATACAATAAAATACCACACAACTTACAACTAGGTGGTGAGATACACTTTGTGTATTTTTTTAATGATAAAATTCTCCTTAGTGATTCCAAATCACATTCGATTAGATTATCTTGTAATAAAGTGTTTTTAAAACAAAAATACAAACAATCTTTTTGGATGGGATTAGTATTACATAGAAAAAAAGATGTAATTATTACAATAATTAAAGACTGATCCAGACATATTATTTATTAAAGATAATAGCCATATGAAGCCTAATCCTCCTCTGATCCTTTGATTATTGTTTGCAGCACACCACTGTTAAAGCATCCAAAAATGTACATTATTCACAACCTGCAGACACTTTTTATGTTACTATGTTATAAATCATTATATATCATTATGAAAAAGTAACTAATCAGTGATGTGAGCAACAGATAAACAATTAAATATGAAAATGAACAGCATATACAATCTGGGTATCGTTTGTTCACATTCAATTGAGAATCCAAAATTGAAAAATGATTTGTTGTGTGTTTCTAAATGAAATAGCAGTTTGTTTTCTGTATTTTAAATTTTATTTTCAAATCAAAAATAGAAAATGAAAAAATGAACTGGGGTCCATAATTGATTTTAAGACTTGTTTTGTTTGGTTGGTATGTCCTTGTAGTTACTGACTTCTTTGTGAGTCACACTTGATCATTTACTGTTTCAAGCAGTGGTTCTCAATCTTGGTACTGGAGTACCACTACCATGCATGTTTGAGTTTCCAACACACCTTATCTAATTGACAAACCCCTGCTGAACCACACTGGATGTGATCCAGCAGGAAAACATTATAAGAAGCAGGGCTTATTAACTGAGAACCACTGGTTTAGAGTAGCGTGGGATGGATAATATGGCTGTGCACCGCTATTCACCTTGTTCTGTGTGACAACAATGAGGGGACAATCGTTGCTAAATTTGATTTCGACCATCCGTTACAGGAGGGGATCCATGAACCACAGTGATAATAAACATACAGAATGAGCACAGTAATAGGAAGAAGATGAGAATTTCACTTGAACAGAAATGTCACAAATATAACACAAAAATTGTTGGAGAGTGTTTAAACACCACATAACATTTTTCCACCTCCTTCCAAAGAAGTGCTGTGACTGAAGCAGCTAAACTACACTTAAAACATCCACATGTCTGCTCTTACCATTCTGTGATGGGGAAATAACACCATTACCTGTTATATTAGTCCCACAGGAGCTTCATAACCAACCCATCTGGATAAGGATCTTCTGGTGTTGGTTTCCCTTAAACTCTATGAAATGACTTAGTTATAAAGCTCTGGTGAAATGTAACAACATAACACTGTTCAGTCGAAATCCTCAAAAGACAGACTAAACAAAGTACAACAAACTATTTTGTTGTTGAAATTTAGAAACATAACATTTTTCAGTTTTGGATTCTTAATTAAATATGAATTCACTGATCTATTTAGAGTACCAGCATTTAGATTGTGTTTCAATCAGTTGCCTTCCATCCAGACTTGGGCATGAGCAATATGCCAACAAAACAATGTGGGAAATACAATTAATATCTAAAAAGAAATCTTTATTATCGAGTTAACTGTAAATATGTGTGGTAAGCATTTGGAATTATGGATGATGTTCTTTTGGACTTTTGGATCCCAATGTTAGGGTTTAGATCCTCTAAAGGCAAATGTGGCTACAGATTTTCGAGGTTTTGTTGTCATTTGCTACCTCAGTTTTCAGCATGGAATGAAAAAACTAAAGAATCAGATCTGAGCAGTAAAACCAAATTTTGTGCTTAGATTTGCAGTGGGATTATAGTTAATGGTACAGGAAAATATGTGTAAGCTCACAGTGCACTTGTCGTGGCAGCAACTCCATCAAGCAGCCTTATTGGAGAAATAGCTGCCAGCCGAGCGCTGCAGAGACTCTGCTTTCACTCTGGCCTCTGCTCAGGCCCCCTACATGACTTTGGACTGCAGGGTGAAGAGGAAGGGCTGGAGAAATGGTGGTCCAGCCAATTAAGCGAGCTTTCTGCTGGGAAGCCTTCTGCTGCGAGGTGCTGGAGCATTGATCTGCAGCGGTTATGAAACCCTGGGATGCACTCTTCATCTGGAAACAGCAGAGACCACGATTCACTGTATCATCCAGGAGGTGAAGCAGTAGCCACAGAACCAGGTAGAGAGCACATGTCTAAACAAAATTCAGTGTTATGTTGTCAGCTGAGCTGATAAGTAGTGTGCAGCAATCAATCAAGGCAGAACAGTCTGACATAACTTGAAGGTGCTTGAATGCTACTATCTAAATGAATTCTGATGATGGATGGGACAAATCTATTCTAGGTGTATGATATATTGTTAATTGTCAATTTTATTTTCATTTAATTACGATGATAATGGGTCTGATATTGGGCAATAATTACAACCAATATCCCTTCATTTCCCTTACACTGGTAGCACGGCACAAGTCCACATATGAAATTAGGTTTCCCATTAAACCGGAGCATCACGGAAACTACATGGAATAATTGCATCACTTTTAACAGACACCTCCTCATTCATTGTTTCTTCTGAAATAAAGGGTATTAAAATAGAGTTTATCCTGCTTTCGCTGCTGCAGTAACTATCTCTACTGCCCAGGGAAGGAGCACTGCTGTGAGGATTTGATTGCGTTTACCAACAAGAATTTTAATAAGGTCAGGATGTTGGATGATTATCACCCCACCTCATCCCCAACTCCCCATCTCATCAAAGTACTGGATGGAGCACCATCATTCCAGAGAACACAGTTCAATGCCTGGGGGGGAACCTTTCTATCCCACACCTTTTGTTAGGCATTAGGCATGATGCCAATAGGTTCCTGTTTATCCTGTTTCTCCAGAGAGTCCTATTGACAGTACTTTACTACAGGGACTAGACAAGCTGTGCGTGTCAATTTGCACGTGTGGCAATATGTGGACCATAGGTCAACATTTGGACATACACACTTCTATATCATTAAGAGCCATAGTCACAACTACTATTGTTTCATTTACCTATCATTGTGTGTGCTGCAGCAAGTCTTCTTAATAATATTTAGGGAATATGTTATCTGAGGACTGCCTATATAGGAACTGTAACACTGCTTAAGCACTGCAATCCTTCAGTATTCATGCACAGTTTCTGCTTGTTCTTTAACCAAAATGACACTGTACTGACACAAGGGCTCTTAGGTTAAAGTGGCAGCTCTATGGATGGTTTTGATGCCCTCAAACTAAAGTATAATGTAATTTCCTGCATAGTTTTATATGGTTGAGGTTAATTACATTAAAACTTGATTACATGAGAATTGAGGTTACTTTACTTCAAGGATCATTATGTTAGTGTCATTTACCAACAATAATTTGGGTACCTCTAGTCAAATTACGTGCTTTATCATTTTAAATTAAACTAAACTCACATCCTCTACACACATTCTGCACATTTTACAGTACAGCTGCCATTTATTTATTTGTTTATTTATTTATTTATTTGACTTTCCAGGTGTATTCAAATGGAACAAATGGAACATTCAGTGTTATTGTTTTAAAATATGTCCAATAAAAAAAAAATACAAGAAATGTTCAGAATCATGCAACATATTTAAATGGGGCTTTTTTTCTTTATTCATTTTATTATTATATTGATTCACAAAATGTATGCTCAGAGGTACTCAACAACAGTACATATATAATTATCAGTTATCTAAATGTTAATTTAATGTTGGCCACAATAAGGTGTGCAACAATCAAATTCCAAATGCAGCAATTAATTCCATATTTCTTTTCCTATTAAAAGTAACAGCACTGTGGCATTTTTCTCTTCCACAGAGCTGAAGATGGTACTAAAAGAAGACAACCACATTTTAATGCCATATCTGCAAATCCTTCTGATGAGATGTGAGACATGAGAGAAGCACTTTCACAGGTTACATTTATAGCAATTAGTGTGAATCTTGTGACGTGCCTCATTCTGATTCTGCTGAAATGTGGGGGGAGAAAAAAAATCACCAGAGGGAAGATTTTTTCCAACTGACGACCAAGCCAACCAATTATGAAACTGGAATAAGTCTGGACGACAGAAGGCAATGGAGAAGTGCTGGTTGGCAGAGAGAGGCCAAAAGAGGTGAAAAGACTGGAGGAGATTTGAGCTTCGTCATCCATCACTGTACACGAACTCCTCCTGTCTCACAGATCCACCAGCTTCACATCATCTCACAGTTACATGGCTGGTGGTCCTGGTGAAATGACTTGAAAGAAAATCAGAAAGGAGCACCACCTCAAAAATGAATGTGAAATTTTGAGGATTACTGAGGGAAAAGTATGAACTACGGAACACTGAAAAAATCATTTCACATGCACCTCTTTCTTGGACCCCATTTTCCCATGTGGAACAGGCAAGCTTCTGCCCCCACTGCCTTTACATTTCCACTTCGTGTCCTCACTGTTTATGATCTAGACTGTTTTCTTTTGCTCTCACATGAAAGGTTTGCCCAAGCTCACCTTTCAGTAGGCATGAATTAAAACCCATTCACTGCACACTCTCTAAAGTATCTGCTGCAACCATATCATTATGGCTTTTACACAGAGAAACTAATTTAAGTGCAGACTCTCACTACAATTTCAGTAGTGCGTGTTTTGCATCCTCATACAGTTGTTTTATATCTAATGCACATCAGAAATTAAGAATGAGAGACTCCCAATCATCCAAGGGATTCAGAGTGACAAAAAGCTCCTCTTACAATCAGCTTACAACTGTAATCAAGAGCCAATTCAAATGAAGACTTATTACAGAAAAGTTTAATTATGCTAAAATTCTAGGTCACCGCTATTTGTCATGATAGCTGTTTTAGTCCATTATGAGAGCAGTTTAATCGAACTTCACAGAAAGAGACTCTTTGTAGAGACACCAAAACTGAGGAAATGTGCTGACTAAGAACCACAACTCCATTTTCCATTCAACACAAGTTCATAAATGTAGAGACAGAAGTCCCATGATGGAAGTAAACCAGCTTTCATAAATCTGAGTCTTGTTTATACCTTAGAAACGGATCACTGTTATATCAAAAAGTGTTTCATTAAATTGTGCTGTGTGAAGATCCTCCATGGACTTTCTGTTAAAGGGGAATTTGATGGATTTGTCTAAATTCCAGCATAAATCAATGATTGAAATTCAAACCGGTCTGATGTGAGATAAACACATCACAATGGTGATGATGGAAGCCAGAGATCAAGATGCTCTAAAAACTCTAAATTCAGTGTTTTTTGGATGTTATCAATATAAAATTTATATTAAATATAACACAGAGAAATATGCAGTCAAGTTTTGTAGAGTAAACAATAGACTCCCCCTGTGGTAGTTGCAAATAAGGAGCCAAACTAATTGGGGCCTTTGAATAAGGAACTAACACAGCATTATGCCATTCAGTAGCATCTCCATAAGAACATTTAGGCATAAAAACAGCATTCAAAATATGCAAAGGCAACACCAAACCAAACTGCTCAATGAGAAATGAAGACCTGCAGAAATAAGAGCGATGGAAGGTTGAGCATATTTGCTGGATATAGATCACCAGATCTCACAAAAGCATGGATTAATTTAAATAAATAAATAGTTTGTCCTCACCCAATTAACACTGAATATGCCCTGAAAACACACCAACACAATCAAAGGGTGACTGATTGTGATATTATCAAGCTAGAGACCCTTTAAACTACAACAAAACTGAACAGCCAGATGAGACAATGAAAAACTGAAAAAGTATTCCTACCTATTTGATGTTCATTCTGCATTTCCCCAATTATTTGTTTGCTAACATAAAATAGCATGTGTGTGCGTGACAGTGGATGCAGCCCAAAAAATTGCATTTTCAATAAAATTGCATTTTCAATAAAAATCCAAATGATCAACAAATTTAAATAAATAAATAAATAAATAAATAAATAAATAAATAAATAAATAAATATTTAACAATCCAGTCTGTGCAGGATTCCAAGTGCCAGCATCAATGAAATCTACCATGAAACAGTATTTGCCAATGAACACAAGAATCAGGCTTATGTATTAAACTGTGTAAGGAATTATTATATTTGTTAAAAAGGATCTTGTCTTCCTATGTAGAGCCTACTGATTTGCTCTATTCTACAGATGACGTACAGCTGATGCTATTCAAATTGTTGACAATGTAGAACTGCAGCTGCACATGTGCCAAAAGGGCTCACTCTGGGCAGAGCCAGAATTTACTTGCGAAAGCACTAAGTGTTGAGAACTCTCCTCAGACAGCTCCCCAGCAGTACAGCGCACCCCTTTGATTGATCTGCAGTAAAAAAATAATAATAATTCAGAGACTCAGATTAAGCTCCTTGGCTTTTGCCATTTTTGTCACTGTACTAATAAATGCCTCCCTCTTTCTCAGCTATTGAAGATAACACGATTTGAAGGGGGGGGGGGGGGTGATGCATTTCCCACCTCGTCATGCCTACTTGAACTCCCTTTTGATTGATTTCAGGATCCGTTTTTTTGTAGCTGTAGGGAAGCGGTTAATTGAAGCATGCATTCCTGCTTTATGCTAAGTGCTAGCATTCAGTATGATAGATACCCCTACTTAGATACTTATTACCTGGTGACGCCCTAAGGGACGATGCAGAAAGTAAAGTAACATTGCCACCAGGCGAGAGATGATTTACCATTCACCCACATGAGAAGTGTTCATGATCGCCTCCTGCTGTTTTTTGTTTTGTGTTTTGAAAATGTTGTTCACAGATTTAATTTTCAAACGTTCTCCTTTTAAGCCTTTAATGTACTCAAAGGTTCTTCAGGGCAGTGTTTCAGGTACTCCTAATCTCTATGTGTTAGATCTGGATCATCTGGGAATCCCTGAGGACTGGTTTGTGCCAAATGTGGTTTATCTATACCCTCCTTCCAGAGAACCCTTAGAGCTGTCTTTATTTTTAATAGTGCTGTTGCTGTACAGTTCCTCCACAACCACCAGAACCACCACCAACAAGCACTTTTCATATGGCAGCATTTAATCAATTGTTATATGAAATATTGGCTCGATTTGTAGGCAAAGTGATGATACAAAGATACAGTTTCAGACTTGTGTCAAGAGTGTGCCATTCCTCTCTTGCAATTTCCCCAAATGGACCTCATTCAAGGGACCAGCAATATTAGAATGATTGTGATCAGCCATTGTGGAATAGCATGTGAGGAGCATGGCCCCTACATGTACAACAGAAGGGATGTGCTTTTAACACATGTGACTGGGCTGTCATATTGCCACCTCCCAGAACCCCCTCACCCCACCCCATCCCTGTTTCCACATACGCAGTGTGCCTGCACTTCAGAAAACTGAGAAACAAGCCTTCTGAGCTATAATGGGATTAGCCAGTTCAAGAAGATTAACACAACACTATACTACATTATATGCATTCCAGTATGCATGAAGCACCCAATAATGAATCACACTCTGATTTCATGATCTCATTTACCTATCAGCACATCTGCAGCTCTAAAGCCAGCCAAGAAGCCAGCACAGACATAAGCACTACTATTCATCACAGATGAATGGAAACGGTTAATCTCCAGTAATCTACAGCAGTAGGAGTCTGATTACACAAGACAGAGGGCTGTCAAATTCTGCCTTGTCTACAGTGGTTCAAGACAGTTACAAATCTACAGTTACTTGCTATACAAAACCCATAAAGCCCCCCAAAAAAGAACATATGGACAATGAATCCAGCTGAATTAGGTATGCATACAGTCACAACAGGCAACCTTTGTCCTAGTTCTGTAGTGCTGTTTTTGGCAGGCTGATCAGCATATAGTCCTTCATATTCAAGACCCTTCTGCACTTGACTTAAATATCATTTTGTTTTTCAATTAAAGAAAATGGACGACCTTTGTTTACAGTAACAAAAAGTTAATGAGCACTAACATGGAATCTACTCCAGTTCTATACCATACTAGCTAAGAAAAAGAGCAGTCTATCAGTATTCTGTAGTGTCTCCTGTTGTTTTGATGGTTGTTTCAAGCTGCTTTGGCAAATTTAATCATGATTCCTTATAAATATATAAATGAATTGTTTACACACTTTCTATTTTCCAAATACCTCCAGTAGTTGATTATAGTTATATATAGTAGTTATATATTAAGTGTAAAAATATTACTACGGTTACACATTTTCTTTTACAGATGGATTACAGAAAAACAGCTAGCATAATTATATATTCATTTGAGATAGTATATTCTCTTATGTGCAGTTACAAATGTGTAATTGAATGAGTAATGTTGCAGTGGTTTATTGGCTTTTATATACCATGATATAAAAGTTGATGGTTATCATACAGTATAGTATATATCAGTACAGTATATTTTCCAAAAGAATTCCAATTCACTTATTTCTAATTTAGTTATTCAATTTAAATCTAAATATTCGACATAATTTCCTTTAATAAATTGTACAAAGATTTTAACTATAGTAAAGCTTTTGTTTAAGCAAAAAACAAACCAACATTTGTTTCCATGAGAGTGGCATCAGTTCTGGTTGAGGGATTATGGGAACATAGCTGGACTGAAGCAAGCAATAAAAGCAGATTACAAATGCTGAGAAACAAGAAATTCCATTCAAATGGAAAGAATTAAAAATATATATTTACATACAAATTACATTAAAAACACTGTCCACTTAGAGTGAGGGACAACATGAATTCAGTTGAAATGACTGCAGAATGGCACAATGGCACATCAGTTATTTTACCTAGCAACCAAAAATAAGTGACAGATCCTTTCCAAAGCATCCAAACACCAGGGTATGATGTATACATCAGATTTTTTTTGACTGCCAGTGTTATTATTTTAGGGTGTGGGAGACAAATCACTTGTCAGTATAGCAAATAAGGCTTAATATCAATATGTCTGTGTTCTTTTTCAATCCAAAAAACTGGTTATGTACCTCATGCTGTTTCCCATGTCCTATCTTCATTTGCTATTCTGAGATTCAAGGGACCAGTGATTTTACTGGTTGGATGAGTTGGGTGGGTTGGAGCAATTAGTTTTTCAATCCTTCATGAGCTTAACTTCTTTTTTTCCCAGGTTTGAAAAGGCTCTTTTAATGGCATCATCATGAATTCCAGAGCAGCAGGGGGAGCTGACAAACACTTTCACATGAAAAAGACATTTATCCTTTTCCTGCAATTCCTGGCACCCAGTGGTGTCTTAACAAACGACAGGCAATCTTTGGGCCAAACCTTGCCATGACCGTTTGTAATAGAGTGGCTTAAGCTTTGTGTTATTTTATGCAGTGACGATTTACATGCAGTTGGAAATTGAATTTACAAATTGTCTGCATTAAACCAATCAATTTGGGCCTGACAGCTCATTAGAATGTGACAAACATGCTGGCCCAGGTTGCTGACATGCTTGTGGAGGTGGGGATGCTGGGTAGGAAGAAACCAGAAGGGGAAAGGTTTAACAGTGCCATGCTGTTCATTTTCCACGTCCTGCCACCGCAATCAGCATGACCTTATTCACACAGCAGCGTTCTCTCGCTCTCACCCATACTCACACATACACACACACACACACACACACACACACACACTGCCATGCTAATAAAGGAAAAAGGGATTCTGTGTATATACAGGCAAAACATTTGAGCTCTACAGAGGAATGGGTCAAATATCTCTTATCAGCACTTCTATGTAGATTTCTTCAAGAACCAGAAACTACATTAGACCGCCAGATGAATAATAAGGCTTTAGTGCTTTAGTGCCTTCTGATTCTTTTCTCCCACTGAGTTAAAATTATCTGCTAGAGAGACATTTGTGAACATTCTTACACCAAAGGGGTCTACAACCCCTTCTGATCCCACTCTTGTTAATAATATAGCTTTTATTTTTCAGATAAAGGGAAAAGCACTGTAGAAAAATGTTAATTCAGACCAACTCAGAATGTTACTGATTAATTATTATTATTATTATTATTATTATTATTATTATTATTATTATTATTATTATTATTATTACTATTATTATTATTATTATTATTATTTAATTCAACATTTTTACTTCTGCATCTCAATAACATTAGTTAATTCAGTGGAGCAGAAATTGCATTTTTGCAATCCACTCCCTACAAAATATTAAATGTTAATCCCCATCTGCAGGTAAGGCCTTCTCCCATCACATGGGGAGAGGTTTTCCTATTCTTAAACTGTTCATGAGCTGCAGTGTGGACTGGATTTTGATAGAGACAGAGGAAGTTCAAACCTTCAAATGGTAGTAAAAGGTAAATACATTGAGGGGTAATAAACACAAGCTAAAACTTTTACAAAATACAATACTTTAGCTGCAACACATTTAATAAAGTATTTGAGTTCACGCAGATTGAGTTTTGAGTATCACCTACAAATTAATAAAACACACAGCACTTTTCCACTCATTCCACTCATCAGATTTCAAGTTGGAGACCACAGAGAGACAACAGCTCTGACAGAATTTTCTCAGAGATTCCTTTCTTAGCCATTTATTTCCAACGTAAGCGCTGTATCAGTTGCCATGGAAACTATACGCCTCAAATATGCATACAGTACAAGACTAAATTACTGAAAGAATGAGGGAGTCAAGATCAAATGAGAAAAACAAGTTGCTGATCAAATACGGCACTCTCTTAAACACAATTTCAAAGCACTGAACTGTGCAATAGCATAGTGGGATTGGCCATTACAGTGGGTCTCAAACCAGGGTCCAGGGACTCCCTGGCATCCACAAGGCAGCGAAATGAGATTGTTTCCTAAACAGATTATATTAAAGGAAATTCCATTCATCACAAGCAAGGAAAATAATTCCAGAGTTTCAGGCTAAATTAAGAATGTCAGTGTTGTATTAATTGGTTATATACCCACTTTTTCAGAGCAAAAGCAACATTTTCTGGTGGGATTAATTTACTCTGAGTGATCAAGTAGCAATAAGCAAAAAGATGCTATATCATCAGTTTAGTAACTTGTATTACTGGTAAAAAATGGGGCAGAACTCAAGAATGTGGTTTAGCCACCATTAATAGTGAAGTATAAAAGAGGTATCTCTCAAAGGAATGTCATGACCCCAGAGCAATTTATTCTGTGCTATCAAGAAAACTAAAAGGCACCCAAGGTCTGGTGGTATCACCACATACAATCCAGGGAATGAAGAAACCCAGCCAGTAATTGCTTACTTCATTAGCTGTCCTGCTAAAAATCAAGCAGCTCAAATATGAAAAACCAAACTGTAATGAAGCTTTATGGATACTACAGTCTCTGCCATACAAATTACTGACAGGCCATGTCTCTGGATAAGTGACATTTCATATTTTCCACATTCAGTTAAAGAAATGTTCTTCATTTAATGTACAGAACTGACCTTCACGGTTAATAAAATTTGTATTAAGTCAGTGAGAATAAACAATGCTTTAGAGCAAACTAATCTAAATATACAACAATGATAAACTCTGCAAGACATGCAAGCATTGGAAAAAAAACTCTCTCTGCCTGCACGCCAGGTGCTATTTTAGACTTTATCAAAAGTGCAGAGAGGTTCTGTCAAGCTCAACTCAGAATTAGCAGTAACGTAATTTATACATGCCAAAAAAAACTCTTTGAAGGGAACCTGCTTTCGGTTCCCTATGGAATCTTTCACTGTTTCTTAAGTGATATATGTGAATGTGAAGAACTATTGTAATGATTAAATAAGCTCCACATAATTTAAAGTTCACCATTTAAAGTTCCCCCAGAACTGTACTTTCAAGCCAAGATCCATTAAAAGATTTTATGTTTTAAGATTATAGTATGCAAGTCACCTTATATTTCTGGATCCCAGCAGTGATGCATTTCTGCAATGTTGTCTGGATCTAATCCAGATTTGTAATAACATTTTCTATCAAATAGGAAAGATTCTCTCTATTCACATGGATGGATTGTTTGTCTACAGTACTTAAGCAGAGGTCCATTTGAAATGACCTGTATCCCTCCTCAAGGGAAAACTGATACTACTTTGGTGGTGCTCCGAGCTTTGCCAGGAAATGCAAGCTACAGTAAGCTTGACTTGAGAGGAAGTGACTTTTATAGCCTTTTCTTTTTTTAAGTTACTTGATCAATACTTCCTCAGCAAAGAATCCCTGAAGTTCACCCCTAAGACGCAATGCTTCAAAATGATCCTTGTCTGACTGCCGTTTATGCATACAAACGTCTGCTTGAAATGGGTTGACATCCAAATTGCTAGTGAAGCTGTGAGCCAGTCATCTACTTTATCAATTCAGGTAACAGGTTTTGGAGACAGACCCAAAATCATAGCCAAAATCACATATATCTACATTTCTCTTGCATTTCATGTTTTCCCCTGTCCAATAATAAAGTGATGTTTTCCGACCTGGCTGTATGCCAAACAAATAGGCTGTTTTTAACTGTGCTTTTAAGACTGATGAATGTAAATGTGCTCTGTTGTGGATGCTCTGTGTCATGTGTAAATTAGAAAGCAGTCTGGGCCCTGTCTGGGCTCCTTATGATTTTAGCATGAACAGGCAAGGCTAAACTGTGCCTATGTGTTAAATAAATAAATAAATAAATAAATAAATAAATAAATAAATAAATAAGGTTTTCCATTATGCAAACCCTTTCTATTTCATTTTATGATCTCCTATGAAAATAAAACCTCCTGATTATGTAACCTTGAATTTAAACATTTAAACCTTGGTGTGGATGTATACTTCTACAAAAAAAAATTCTTCACAGAACCATTGGTACCTTTATTAAAGAAACTATTATCCAGAGAACAAGATCTCAAAAAATACAATTACTTATAAAACTAAAATTCACCCTGAAGATTTTGCTCCATGTGCCCAGTTTTCACAGCTCATTGCAGTGATTAGCTCACAATGTACACAACCAAGAAGCCAGAATACATGCCACCAAACCTTGATTTTTCTTTTTCTAAAAGAAAGGAATTTGTGAAAATTAATGAATAATTGCCTTTCGTACTCCAAGGGTAACAGTTAGGTTGATGTTAGGTTCCATTAGTTATGAGAGCATTAAGGTTACGTTTAGGTAACTTTAATAGTGTGTTAATACTTTACACTGTGTTCACAATTCAGGTATGGCTAGAGTAAGAGTTAGGTATAGGATACACCAGATGCTTTGTAATATTCTCTGTTTAATTTCTGCATTGCTGTCTTACATCAGTAATTTGTTTATGAAATTAATGGCTATCGTATCATGTACATTTACATAATACTGTTACTGAAAAAAGCAACCATATTCAGAGTTAATTACTGGGGAAAATACTGATTAGCTGAACAGTCCACTTCATGCAGAGCTTTAATCTATTTATTAATTTATGTAATGCATTTTGTTCTTTTATCATCATCCCTTTAAGGGACACTGTAGCTGATAATATTAAAAAAAAAAAAAAAAGTATTGTGAAATGAACCGTGATATTTTCTCAGATGGCTGATTCTGGAGAATGCTTTCCGATTAAGCATACACACTACACTGAGGAATTTTGGCTTAGGTTTAATAGCCTGCTCTGTCACTGCAGCTTTTAACATCAGCAAATACTGTTCAAATGATTCAGCAACTTCAGCAACAAATGCTTCTCCACGGAGCCTTCCACTTCATGCATGCTGTGTAGATGTTGCCAGCATTAAAAATGAAAGCCAATGACACTTAAGTCAAGAGGTTGGAGAGAAGCATTAGTGGGAATTGTGAGAGATGATAAAAAAAAAATTATCACTGTCTTTCACAAGCCCCAAAATATGCAATTCAGCCTTAGTATGTGACAATGATGAGCTACTGCTTTCTAAAAAATTACCCAAGAGTTACAGCAAGTGCAGAGATGAACTGAAGGTCACATGTACAAAACTGAATCAGAACAGCCTTCATATGTGTAGAAGGCTTTACAATGAGAATTCCTGTCATACAAAAATATATTTGGCATTGTTTTTAAACTACACATACAAGTATATGAAATATAATAAATCTTTATCATGGTGTAATATCTTCATTTCATGTTGATAGCCTTTTCACCAGCCACCTAGTGGCCATTCTGTCACCATTATGGGAATTGACCTTTTCTTTCCTGGTTTAAATCTCCCATCAGGGGGCTATTATATGTCCATGTTCAAGCTACACATAGTAAAATGGATCAGAATGTAGAAATTGTACCCTCTGTGCGCTACTATATTCTTTACTGCTTGATAAAAGATGAAGAAAACTCTCATCTAGAGAGTAGTCTGGATCTATAAGCACTTATTCCCATAGCAATGTCTCAAGCTGGGGTCAATGCCATCTACAAGCTTTCATAGCAGTCAAACAAATCCACTCTGTACCTCGATCCACTTGTACTGTAGAAGCACATTTTTAATTTTAATTCTTAGTGTTCCTGATTACTAAGTTGTGTGTATAAGCCTAAAAAATCATTCATTCTGATGTAGATCGATATGTTCGGGTTGGAAGACTCATCCTGTTCAAACAAAACATCATTACATTTAATTCATTGACTAATAGACTTATTAAAAACTTTAAAGCCTTCCTGCCTGTTTAATTTAACCCTGCCTGTGGAGTTAGTTGCAACATGTGCATTTACTATAGTGTCAGCTGAATTGTCCATAATTGGTAGTTGAAGGAAATAATAGAGATGTGTAGCTTTTTTGGGTCCTTCTTGATTTGAATTGCATGTGTGACACACTATTGTTCAAAAGTTTTAGAACACCCACTATGGGTTCTGAAACTTTTGACCAGTAGTATACATAGATTCTACAGCAGCATGTTGTTAATCAAGAGTCTGAAACTGATTTGTTGTACTGGTTTACAATCAACCACAACATCCATCTCCATCAGTTTCTTGGCGTACCTTGTCAGCTGTTAATGTACAGGATCCCACAGGACCAATACAGAGCAGGTATTATATGGGTGGTGGGTCATGTTCTGGTCCTGAACATTGAAGAACAGGGTGAAAGAAGGCTAACGAGGAATGCAGAGATGGACAGCAGTCTAATTATACAACATCAAAGTGCTTCTGTGTGGTCAGTGAGTCTGATGAAAAAAACAATGAGTGTAGGAACAAGGAGGTTATCATAATGTTGTGGTTGATTGTAAACCAGTAACACAATTGTGCTGTCATGTGATCTCTTGATTATCAACAATCTGCTGCATAATATTTGTACACTACCTGTCATCCATATTGGGTGTTCTAAAACCTTTGAGCGGTAATGTAGATGAAGTTGATCATGTATAAGTTATACAAGGTGTGCTAAACATATTTAGCAAAAGCAAAGCAATATATTTTCAATACTTTACATTATGACTTTTGTGTAAAAAGCCATTCTTTGCATCGCATTGATTGTACTTTATTCAATACATTGTTTACAAAATAATAAATTGTATTATAATTGTGTTCTTACAGATTTTTGAAAATAATTGTAAAAATGACATATTCACAATGAAAGTATGTATATATCTGAACCCAATAAACCAAATAACATATTCAAATATTTACCATAATAATTTACTACAACACAGATATTCATCCATTTGAAGGTGCTTGATATACTGCAAGATATACTGTGCACCTTTTATTCTAGCTGGTAGAACAGAGCTAAAATGACTCTCACAGTGTGTAATAACATTTAAAACATTCACTTAAATCGGATAAGTAAATATCCTGAAGAAATATGCCATGCACTTTTTCACAGATCATAGACATAGGTGCTTCGCAACGGGGGGTTGTCAAATCTGCCAATGGCTGACATGTACCCTTTATGCTCAATTGCATCTTGGCGTAAGCAAATAAGGATTGTTACTTTGGGGAGTTGAAATGACTGGCAAGCAATACAGCCTGCTACAAGACACACTGTCAGACATTTTTATGCATAAAAAGATGAATGAAGTATGAACTGCGCTTGCATATAAAGAGTTATGTATCTTCACGAACAATCTGTGGCAGGTTAGATTCACCTGAGGAGCTTACACCTGAGATGTAGCTTCATCTATCACCTGATCTGAGAAAAGACGGCAGGTTGAATTGAAAGTCCTTATCAGGTCCAGAACATATCCTGTTCACTTGTTCTCGTATGGGAGCTTCTACCGTTATCAAAAAAAAAGTCGTTTTAGTCACTAGACAGATTAAACTAATTTACATCTAGATGGAAAAACCATAAAGTCCCTTAGCAGTAGAAGTGGTACTTCAGAATAGAACACGTTGAAAGCACGAGTCAGGTTCTGACATGTGTGTTAAACACATGAGGAAGTGAATATCAATAGGAGAAAAAACGGAATCAAAATCAATAGCAATCACATACGACCTGCGCAGTAAAGCTACAGATGATTGCAAATCTGATCTCTGAATAGCTCCACACATAATTAAAAGTGTCTAACAAATGATAGGACTAATGATTTTGTTCTCTTGTGAACTCCTGCAATGATGGCCAAAACATCAGTGTCTTGTTTTAAAGAGAAGCACAAAACGTAGTGATGGAACAGAACATCTTGCAAGGCATTAATAAGATCCAAAATCACACTATTTGTGCAATGCTGCCATTAAACTGTGCATTAGCCTCCAAATACATATGCTTTACTGCTGCTTTATAGAGGGATAATGTGGTTGTGTCTTGTGCAATTACTGCACCTAACAAACCTACAGATTTGCCTTATTTGAAGCTGTATTGTAGAATCTGTTTTGTTCTGTTTTTGTAAGTGTATACACTGAAATAAAGTGAAATAATATCCAGTCACAGCAAAAAAACAAGCCTATAATTCCCACAGTTTTCTATAATTTTTTTACTTCTTTCACTCACTCATTTAATATTCTCCACAAGGAGGTACAATTAGCACTCAAATCATTTTTGTGTGAGTAACTGAAAGAGAGAAAACCGGCATGGAGACAGCAAACTTCCTAACTTCAGCTGAAAGTCAATGCAAAATCAAATCAAATCAAATTTAATTTCACATTTATTTGTATAGCGCTCTTCACAAAGTTTTCGAGGAGCAGCTTCACAGAAATCAAGTAATAAAAAGGTTAACAACACAGGAACAAAGGTTTAGAGACAGATCCCCTAGTGAGCAAGCCAAATATTGTCCAAAAATATTGTCCGTTCAAAACTGTTAATGATTCTGAAGCATTTCTATTGGTCCACTCATCTTAAAGCTAAATGCCAGATAGAGAACAATGAAGATCAAAGGATTCTGAGAGTAACAACAACAATATTCCATACTTTTGAATATTGCCACTTTTGAAGAATGAGAATGAATCATGAACATTATAGCTTTACTTAAAGTGCAACATATGTTAATGGAATATGGACAAATGAAATAAAATTTGATATATATATATATATATATATATATATATATATATATATATATATATCAAATTTTATTTCATTTGTCCATATTCCATTAACATATGTTGCACTTTAAGTAAAGCTATAATGTTCATGATTCATTCTCATTCTTCAAAAGTGGCAATATTCAAAAGTATGGAATATTGTTGTTGTTACTCTCAGAATCCTTTGATCTTCATTGTTCTCTATCTGGCATTTAGCTTTAAGATGAGTGGACCAATAGAAATGCTTCAGAATCATTAACAGTTTTGAACGGACAATATTTTTGGACAATATTTGGCTTGCTCACTAGGGGATCTGTCTCTAAACCTTTGTTCCTGTGTTGTTAACCTTTTTATTACTTGATTTCTGTGAAGCTGCTCCTCGAAAACTTTGTGAAGAGCGCTATACAAATAAATGTGAAATTAAATTTGATTTGATTTGATTTTGCATTGACTTTCAGCTGAAGTTAGGAAGTTTGCTGTCTCCATGCCGGTTTTCTCTCTTTCAGTTACTCACACAAAAATGATTTGAGTGCTAATTGTACCTCCTTGTGGAGAATATTAAATGAGTGAGTGAAAGAAGTAAAAAAATTATAGAAAACTGTGGGAATTATAGGCTTGTTTTTTTGCTGTGACTGGATATTATTTCACTTTATTTCAGTGTATACACTTACAAAAACAGAACAAAACAGATTCTACAATACAGCTTCAAATAAGGCAAATCTGTAGGTTTGTTAGGTGCAGTAATTGCACAAGACACAACCACATTATCCCTCTATAAAGCAGCAGTAAAGCATATGTATTTGGAGGCTAATGCACAGTTTAATGGCAGCATTGCACAAATAGTGTGATTTTGGATCTTATTAATGCCTTGCAAGATGTTCTGTTCCATCACTACGTTTTGTGCTTCTCTTTAAAACAAGACACTGATGTTTTGGCCATCATTGCAGGAGTTCACAAGAGAACAAAATCATTAGTCCTATCATTTGTTAGACACTTTTAATTATGTGTGGAGCTATTCAGAGATCAGATTTGCAATCATCTGTAGCTTTACTGCGCAGGTCGTATGTGATTGCTATTGATTTTGATTCCGTTTTTTCTCCTATTGATATTCACTTCCTCATGTGTTTAACACACATGTCAGAACCTGACTCGTGCTTTCAACGTGTTCTATTCTGAAGTACCACTTCTACTGCTAAGGGACTTTATGGTTTTTCCATCTAGATGTAA
>CM067506.1:10699115-10720175 GCA_034509495.1 Acestrorhynchus altus | reverse complement strand
ATATATATATATATATATATATATGATTTGAATGTTTAAAGCATATATGTTGACTGAACATGAATATGTTGCATTTTTATTTATTTGTGTGAACTAAATTTAGTACATGCATGGAAACCTGACTATGTTTTCCCTGGAACTAAACACTAAATCAGACTTAGCTGGTGGAACCACAGGCAACACAGCAGTAAATTGCTGATGACATACCAGAAAGGGCATGGAAGGACGACAGCACTAATGCTAGTGCTCTGTAGGTTCTAATGTCCCTGTTATCTGTGTACATCTTTTTTTAAGCTGTGCCCTTGATCAAGTGCACTTAAGCTGAAATCTCTCTGGAACACTGAATCATAGTGTTTTCCTGCCCCTTTACTCTCAGTCAAGCCTAGTGACCTTACAGTGTTTTTTAAAATGTTACACAATAAAAAGACAAAGAAAATCTTTCTGTGGTAACAAACTGATCTATGATTATTCAAATAAGAACTGGAATGAAACTGGTTAATTGTATGTATTTTTCTGAGCTCCTTTTTACCCCAATGAACCATGCTTTGGTGATGGGGACCTGGTTTCAAGGACCCATCAGGAGGCAGCACAAACAAGAGACTGCTAGAGGCACTTGCCTAATAATGAGGGGCTACTTAGACCTGTGTATCTGTGACCTCCTGCCAAGGAGTGCCCCTGTCAGTGTGGCTGGGGAGCTCCTTATATACACACCACCTGAGGCTTGTTCTCCTCATTGGTCCCTGGTGCACATCAATGCCATGAGCATCATGGCAGTAGGGGGATGACCCATCAACTCATAAAATTTTTAAGTTTTGGTTTAAACTACAGATGGAGTGTTACAGGACACAGACAGCCAGTTGAGTATAGTTGATGTAATCACTGATTTGTTTAGCAGGAGCAGTATTAATAATAATTAATTAGTCCAGTACGTGTTGGTACATCAGGATGACAACAGATGTTTTTGTAGTTTAAAGGAGTGTAGCAGATGCTAAGAATGTATGATTGTAATGCCTAGACACAGGTAGGTGGAGGCGGACGTACACGCTGGGTTGTATTTATTAACAGATAGGGTACAATAACCATTAAGACAAGTATACATGACAAGACAAGGCACACCAGTAGTTACAATATCACAAAGTCCGACAAGGACCAACAGAGACCAGGGACTAATATACACACAATCACAAAAGACACGGCTGGGACATGATAACGATGGGGCAGGGTTACAATTGGAACACAGCTGGGAATGGGAGGAGACATGACATGTGCTCAAAAGCACATGGGACTGAAAACAACACAAAGACAGACCAGAGGGACGTGACAATGATAGATAACTGGTCTTGGGCAGGTATCAGAATAGGACAGTCTTTCATCAGTGGCAGACAGTGGCAGACATCTGCCGCATCAGCTTCAGATTTGGAGGCGCCAACCACATCAGCTTCTTCATTGGTGGTGATGCATTGATGGCAGCATCATTGATGGTAACTTTAGCATCAACAGTGCCTGCTACATTTTTGTCAAGCTCAAATAATAGACAGTCTGTCCCTCAGCCCGTGTCCATGCCCATATCAACTTTAATTTTTGTACGTCTTTATTCCCATTATGTTACTTGTGCCTGTTCCCGTCCCTGTTCCAATGTCAAATATCCCTATTCCATTGCCCATCCTATCTTGCCTCAACTCCAGTCCCATTTTGTTTAATGTTTCCCCTTTCCTGTCACAAGTTCCCCAGTTTCAATGCCCTGTTGCATCTTCTGTTTCCCAGTTTCAGTCCCCTGTCATGTGTCCCATTCCCCAGGTCCAGTCCTGTGTCCTGTCTCATGTGTCCTGTTTTTTCCCAGGTCAAGTCTCCTGCCAAGTCTTGTGTCCAGTCTCCAGTCGCAATACGTTTTCCCCAAGTCTAGTGTTGTGTCAACTCTTCATTGTCTCCCCAGTAACTGTCCAGTCTTGTGTTCATGTTTAGTTATGTCTGTCCTGTTAGTCAGGTCCCTCTCCTTCACCAGTTCTGGGGAGTGTTGACTCACACATGTTGCACATCATTGGAGGAGCTCATAGTCACACTTCTCTCTCATTCTTTTCCCCTGTCAGTCCTTTCTGTCTTTGTCCTGTTTTATTTTGGTTTGTCACATGCCTTTTAGCACATGGCTCTGTTTTAAGGTCCTTTGTTTCAGTCTGTTTTTGTCAGCTTTTTAGTTAGTATTAGTGTGTTGATGTTGGCATGTGCCTTGTCAACTGTGGACAGTAGTTTATGTTGTGTGGTTTAATGTTAAACAGGCATATGTATTTAACTATAACAGGTGAGGACTACCAGGATGGGAGAAACAGTCCGTTCTTGCGCCTACATTCTGAAACAGCATGACCTCAAAATGTGGGTGGATCTTCTCACAACTGTAACTAATCATGATGGTTAATAATAGGAAATAACTCTTACAGGGATTCATACATCAATAGTATGAGTTTATTTTTCAATAGGGCTTTTGATTGGATGTGCATTGGTGATAGAACTGATGATGAGAGAAATTATTAAATTGACTGCTTTTAGTAAAGCAACATCATTTTGATTTAGTTTAATTTTGTCATCAGGTTTGACTGATGCACTCCCATACAATGAAGCCAATCCCTTTATTGTTGTTGTATACTGAACACATTTGGGTTGGACATTAAAGGAGGATTATGAGACAAAAGATCAACATTTCAGCTTTTGTTTCCAGGTATTTACATTACAATTCAGAATATAGCACCTTTCATTTGAACCCACCCATTTTTTTGTAAGCAAAAGTATTGGACTATTTGACTGACAGGTGTGTTTTGTTGCTCAGGTGTGTCCTGTTACTTTGATTATTCAAAAAATAAATGACACTGAATGTGGACACTCAGTTTTAGATTTGGGTTTTGCCTGTGCAGACAGTACATTCATTGTACATTGAAGTAACCACCATGAAAATCAGAGAGATTTATCTGGGTGAAAAACAAGCAATGGCGAAGCTGAGAGAAGATGGAAAATCAATAAGAGCCATAGCACAAATATTGGCCATAACCAGTATATGCCCCACAGAAGAAAGTCATTACTTGTGTACTAAGTAACAGATGTTGAACCGGAAGACCAAGGAAAACTGCAGTTGATGACAGAAACATTATAAGTGCTGTAAAGACCATAAAACAACTGTTAGTGACATCAGCAACAACCTCCGGAGGTCAGCAGAGGAGGCGTCATAAGAAGCTTCACAAGAAGATACAAACCACTAATTATAAAAAAGAATAAGAAAGCCAAACTCTCATTTGCCATGAAGTACAGAGACAAGCCTTAGAAAATTTGGGACACAATTTTATGAACTGATGAGACAAAGAGGAACATTTGATGTAAAGGCTAAAGCCTGGAGAAAGAAATGATCTGCTTATTATCCCAAACATATGAGCTCATGTGTGAAACACAATGGATGTAGTGTTATCTTCTGGGATTGGTTCTTTAATCTTCATTGATGTCACTCATGATGGCAGATGTAACCTTAACTCAGACGTCTCACTGACTCATTTTGTCTATCGATTGCAAACAAACTGATTTGGTGATCCTTCATCATGCAGCAAGACAATCACCCAAAAACTGCTGCCAGAACTACAGAGGAGTTCATCAGGGGCAAGAAGTGAAAGGTTTTAGACTGGCCTAGTCAATCTCCAGGCTTTGGCCCTATAGAGCTGCATTTTGGAGTGACAAATGGGTGGGTTCAGACAAAAAGGTGCTTCTAAACTGTATTTCTTTTGTCTCATTTGTCTTTCTAATGACAAACCCAAAAGTTTTCAGTCTAGAGCAAAAATAAAAAGATTGGCTTCACTGTTAAAATACATTTGGAAGGGAGTGTATTTATAGCTGTATATCATCAGCATAACAGTGGAACCTTAGGCTGTTGTTTACTTATAACTGTGCCCAGTGATAACTTATAAGTGTGAATAATAAAGGCCATAACACAGCTTGAGACACTTTATCATGGTAAAAGGTTTGTTCACCATAGCAGAGAATCTGTTAAGTGAAGTTGTCTTATGTACTATTCTATACAGTTATTTTTGCTTAAAGTATAAACAGACAGAAAAAGGGCCCTATATTGTACTGGTTATAGTTATTTTACTCATAATGATAGTGGAACCATTATTGGTAGCTATATAGAAACATTTTAAAACATTTTAAAACATCATAAAATTTGTCAGTTTATTTATACATAAATTCTGTCCTCAATTCCTTTTAAAGAAAACGGCCTTTTACTTATGTCTGTGTCTTTTCCAGGGAGTTGACCAGTGTCCTCTCAATGGCCTGCAGAGCAAGTCACATCAATAATGCAGTTTAGGAAGGCCCTGTTTTGTTTGACTGTTTCACCACTTGAATGTGAGCATCTTCATTTATTGCATGTTCAACCCTGACCCTGCCCAGGCAACTTTACTCACATGTTTATTGTCCTTCTCATGCCTTTTATATGCCTGGTCAAAGTTAGACAGCTCCCCAAAACCCAAATTTCACCACACAAGGTATAAGCCCTGAACAAGAGGCCGACAGGACATTTTCTTTGTCATAGCACTTCCAGTCAGCCAGCTAAATTTGTCACACCAGGAGAGCTGAAAAGACTTCTTACCTTTCTCTACTTTTTGGCCCAATCAATCAATCTTAGGTGTTTATCTGCCCTGCTGTTCAATTCCAAGTTTCTCCTTGTAAGGAAGACTAATTAGAAGGCTTTGCCTAAATTAGGTCAACAGTATTAGCTTTGTCTGCCAAACAAGGAAATGTTGAAATTATGTTAAACTGATAAATGTAAATACTGAGTGTTTTATTTATAGTGTAAGTAATTTTGCCAAATACCAAGAAATGGGTTGCAGTTTGTCTTTTGACCATCACTTGCAGAATCTGTAATAAGACAGAGTTCCCAATGATTGACAGTGTTTATTTCAAAATAGCTGTCAATCAAAACAGGGTCCAGCCTTTCAACTGATCGTCCAGTCATCATGCTCAGTGTTCAGGCCACCATCACCAACTATGTAGAAATCTACTGTTACTATTATGTCCACCAGCAAACTAAAACTGTTGCAGTATACCCAAGAATTAGAACAGAATTATAGGGGTCCAGTGTCCCCTAACTGTGTATTAGTAGTTTGACCAGAGGAGGATGGGTCCTTCCCCTTGTGAGCCTGGTTCCTCCCCAGGTTTCTTCCTCCAGCTCTGAGGGAGTTTTTCCTTGCCACTGTCACCTTTTGGTTGCTCACTAGGGGATCTATCGCTTATCCTTTGTTTCTGTGTTGTTAATTTTTTTTATTTCTTGATTTCTGTAAAGCTGATCTGTGAAGTGCTATACAAATAAATGTTGATTTGATTTGATTTGATTTATCTAACCAAATGGTTCTTAGTGGTGTTTGATATAGAACCATTTATTATTTAGCCTTTACTAAAGAACCGTGTTAACTTTACTAAAATTCACACTTCTTCTTTCATCATATTGATGGTAAATGCATAACAACTCTTGCATTGCAAAGATTAAATGGGATTTCTTTAAAAGTCTGATGTGCTTCATTAAACGTTCTATTGATTTTGCAAATTATTCCTGATGGAGGTCACTCAAACGAATCTGAGACTGAAGTCATCCTGTGTTTGCTTGTCAGCTTACTTTGGTGCTGCTAAGGAGCATTAAGCAGAATTTAGATTCTGTCCTTGTAGGCTTTGCCAGTCTGTATGAAATAAACATCTGTTGCTCTGTCTAATGCCGTGGTTAATTGTCTGTCAGAAAGCACTGTCTTTCATTAATCAATCTATATCAAGATGCTGGCACATTCAGTTGATGTCCACACAGTAGAAGGAAAGATGAGACAGCTGCTGATGCCTACACTGGGGAAGCTGGTAAGGAATACACTATTAAGAATGGTAGGTTGTCTCACTGGAATTGATACGGATGGACAGGACCTATAAAATCTGCTTTACGTTACATGGCTTGCTTTCTCAAATGCATTGTGCTGTTCAGAACTTGAATCATGTGTAATGGTAGACAGTGTTGCACCAATTATTGTAAAAGGTCTTACACCAGTGATACTTTCAAGAGTTGCAACAATGGATGTTTACAGTGAAACAATATTGTTAACTAGACTTCTTTGTGATTGTAAGAAAAAAAGATGAGAGAAGCAGTCTTGTTTAAAACATTATCCAACAGAAGAACAGTAGTCACCAGTGACTGCAACAATGGAAACTGCTGGCCCATGAAATGCACAGTATAATAGCGCAGATACAAAAGAAGGAGCAAAGAATGTACCTGTCGCCTGCTTGTATAGCAAACTTTCATGAAGCTTCTAAAACCTATTCCCTGTATCGACAAGACTTGTGCTTTAGAGTATGTGAATCAGATAAAAGACAAAGTAAAATAAGGAACCCCTCAAGCTCATATCAGATGTAAAAAGCAAAGGGTGATGAAATGGCTTGATGTTTTCATACCTCTGTGACTGTGATTAAGAAGTCTATTGTCTGCTTTTAACACATTCTGCACCAGTCTTTGAGTTTTCCTCTGGGGTTTTCAGAGGATTTTACACATGAAAACAACATGGACTCACGTCACTCCGCAAACAGCAAGCAATAGGTTCTGGGAGCAAAGCATTTTTCACTCAACCTAATTAGAGCCACTTAACTGCTAAAATAAACATCATGATCAATTAGGTGATTTCAATGGGTGGGTGATTTCAGCCTGGAATTTCACTTCTTAGAAAATATGATGACCTTTTTTTATAGCAAATTAAGTCCAGAGCTGTTCAGATTCTTTATCCCATTAATCAGCAATTACTTTAGGAACTGATGCTTAAGATAACCTTTGGGTGGATTTATATTAAGTTCATGATAGCGGTTCTGCTTTCACTGTACCATAGTTCTGAAATCGGTCCTGCGGAACCACCAGATTTATGCTCCAAACCAAAAAACACCACCCAGTGTTAGAGCAAAAATGTCAACCATTTAAGGATCCCACTGCCTTACATTACACTTCAGGGCCAAGTTTCCCTAAAGCATCTTAATGTGAAGTTCATGGTTGGGGAAGCAAGGGCCAGAGTCCAGCACAATTTGCTGATTCCCCTGCTGCAACACAGCACCACAAATTGACAAGTAAGTGGTGAGTTGAATCAGGTGTGCTAATGCAAGAAAAGCACAAAACTGTCCAGGAATTAAGCCCTTTAGAATTGTTCCCCATCCCCTGATCTTGTTCAACCATTTAACATTCTTTCTGCTAAGAAAGAAGTTCAGATTTACTGTTTGGTAGTATAGTGGAACAGTTCCTGTATTAAAAACACTGACCTGTATATATATATATATATATATATATATATATATATATATATATATATATATAAATATATAAACAATTTCACAAATAAAGATGTGTTTAAATATGTACCTTTACATATATTTACCTTATACATCTGTCCATTGTTTTAAAGGCAGCAGAAAAAAAATCTGATCATCACTGTCATGCAAATATTTTATGTTTAAGTTCTGTTACATTTACATTTTTGAATGAATTAATCTGCCAGTTGTTTTTTACTTGTTTTACTTTCAAAATGAATAGACAAACAGAAATGCTTCAAAGTGACTTGGAGTAACATTGTTTTACACTGACGACCAATGAATGTTAAGATGTATCTTTCTTTATCCTGTAAAGTTGGGCACTGCCAAATTGCAATGCTATTTGGAAGGAGCTACACATACAGAAATAGGTGTCTCCCACTATGGTGTTAGGTATAATAGGTATAATACAACATGCCTGATGTCTTGGAATGAAGTTGTAGAGGTTTCTAAATGTGTCGTGGTGTTCACTAATGTTTTATTGTTCCATCAAGACAAAAGCAGGACTTGTCACCAGTGATGACCACTGCCATTCTGAGTGACTCCATGACAGTCTGGCACAACACCATTGCAGTTTGTGTTGGTTGAGTCCTTCTGGGTGAAACTATTTTGATGATGAGTGTATAAGTATTAAGCAATATTGCTGCATTAACACTTGAAAATAAAAAGCATTTCATGTTACTTTTACCACAAACCTAAAACAAGCAAAACAGAAATTCTGGATGTCATGAAATCAACCATTGTGGGTAAATCAGTTATAGAGGGAGACGTCCAGGGTGGCATCCGAAAAAGATGCCCAAGCCACCTCAGCTGGCTCCTCTCGATGTAGAGGAGCAGCGGCTCTACTCTGAGCTCCTCCCGGGTCACCGAGGATCTCATCTTATCTCTAAGGGAGCGCCCGGCCACCCTACGGAGGAAACTCATTTCAGCCGCTTGTATCCGCGATCTTGTACTTTCGGTCATTACCTACAAGTTTAAATAGATTTTTCACTTTTATTATCGTATATTGTGCATTTTATACATTTTGTAGACCTGGTTACAATTTGCACTTGGCTGCAACATGGCTTTAATTAAACAGAGGAAGACTGTGGAATTGGGTGCTCTTGACAAATCAATTTCAATTGAAGCCTGCTCAACTGAGACACCTTCATCTCTTTAGCTAATAGATTCTTCCGTTAAGATGCTCTGGTTTTTCATTATCGACCTCCATCCTGATCTTTTTGACTGCATAAAGAGAGAATTCTCATCCCACATGTTGGCTGAGTGGGAGTGGGTTTTTTTTTACGATCTGAAAGTTGATGAACTGCATTAACCTCAGCCAGACTGCTGGACTGACTTATTTTGTCATTCAGCTGAGGTTAATTGTCAGTTTATTGAGACATAATCTCTCTGACCTATCGATGAGAGCATGGCAATCTCGAACATCAGTTTGTACCTGCTGCTGACTAAACCAGGCACTCAGAATGCAGCTGAACATGTGGGGAATAGAGTGCCAGATAGAGTTTGGCACAGTTATTACAACAAACTAATAAGGAGAGAAATTCAGAATGGTGTATAAAGCAAAGCAGAAATTCTGGACATTATGGCCATCATGAAATCAACCACTGTGTGTGAATCACACAGTTACACAGTTTAAATGGATTTAATTGATTTTCAGGCTTTGCTTCAGTTTATTTTTTCATGGCCAGGTAATGCCACATTGGTTTTTGGATTATTTTAGAGTGTCATACATATTGATCAAGGTAAATTCTTATAATTGTCATACAACCCCAATACAACCCCAATTCCACATTGGGACATGTGAAAAAAATAAATAAATCTTTTTGCAAATATTCACTCATTTTGTATTTGATGCCTGCAACAAGTTCCAAATAAAATTGGGACAGGGGCAACAAAAGACTGGGAAAGCTAAAGAATACTCAAAAACCCATTTGGAACATTCCACAGGCGAACAAGTTAATTGGAAACAGACGAGTGTGTTTATTGTGTATAAACGGAGCATCACCTAAAGGCTCAGTCATTCACAAGCAAAGATGGGGCAAGGTTCACCCCTTTGTGAGCAAATAGTCCCAACAGTTTAAGAACATCTCTCAACATGTAATTGCAAGGAATTTTGGAATTTCATCATCTACAGTCCATAAAATCATCTAAAGATTCAGAGAATCTGGAGAAATCTATGCAAGTAAGTGACAGGGCTGAAAACCAACACTGAATGCCCGTGACTTTCGTTCCCTCAGACGGCAGTGGATTAAAAACCTGACATCATTCTGTAATGGAGATTACCATATGGGTTCAGGAACACTTCAGAAAACCATTGTCAGTGAACACAGTTCATTGCTCCATTTACAAATGCACGTTAAAACTCTACCATGCAAAGGGAAAGTCGTATTTCAACAACACCCAGAAACGCTGCCAGCTTCTCTGGGCCTGAGCTCATCTGAGATGGACTGACGCAAACCGGAAAAGTGTCCTGTATTCTAATAAGTCAACATTTTAAATTGTTTTTGGAAATTATGGCCACAAAGGAAATGGACCATCTGGGTTGTTATCAGTGCAAAGTTCAAAAGCCAGCATCTCTAATAGTATGAGGGGTGTATTAGTGCCCATGGCAAGGGTAACTTGCATATTTGTAAAGGCACCATTAATGCTGAAAGGTACATACAGGTTTTGGAGCAACATATGCTGCCATCCAAGCAACACCTTTTTCAGGGACGTCCCTATTTATTTCAGCAAGAAAATGCCAAGCAACAGCATGGGTTCATAGTAAAAGAGTGCAGGTATTAGACTGGCCAGTCTGCAGTCCAGATCTGTCTCCCACTGAAAATGTGCGGTGCATTATGAAATGTAAAATACGACAACAGAGACCCAGACTGTTGAGCAACTGAAGTTGTACATCAAGCAAGAATGGGAAAGAATTCCACCTACAAAGCTTCAACAATTAGTGTCCTCAGTTCCCAAATGCTTATTGAGTGTTGTGAAAAGAAAAAGTGATGTAACACAGTGGTAAACATTTCCCTGTCCCAACTTTTTTGGAACGTGTTGCAGGTATCAAATTCCAAATGAGGGAATATTTGCAGAAAACAATATTACATTGTTGCATATGATATTGTTACATTAAACATCATAAATATCAATAAAGTTACATTACATATGTTGTCTTTGTAGTGTATTCAATTGAATATAGGTTGAAAAGGATTCACAAATCATTGTATTCTATTTTTATTTGTTCTGCACAACATCCCAACTTCTTTGGAATCAGGGTTGTAATATTATACAAGAATGAAGATTCATGTGCAAAGTCCAAACTACAGTAGTTGGCCACAGGTGTCATATTATTAGCTAATGTTAGAGACATGCTAGCTACCTATGAAGGCTGAGACTTCATAATAAATCCATCCATCCATCCATTTTCTGAACCGCTTATTCCTGAATAGAGTCACGGGGGAGCCGGTGCCCAGCCGGCAATTCTGAGCGCAAGGGCAGGATATAATAAATCCTATAAATGAATTTGTCCATACTTAAAATGATCTATAATGGCCTTTTTGTCCAAACACAAAATACAAAATACTCATCAGCTTAGTGACCAACATATTATGAATCTTAATATTATGAAACTTAGCTGGCCATACTTTTATATATTTATATACTTTTATATTTTATATTAAAGATGCACTATTTTTAACTTTTTTCAGTAAGTCAAACTGAACGAGTTGTGTTCTGACCTGGAGCACAAGTGAACATAAAATAATGTGTATAGAAAAAGACATTTTCACCTACACAAAAAAAAAGACCTACACATTTCATGTACAATTATAAAAGGCTGTTTCCACACATATTAACATATAATATAATGCTGTAAAAAATTTCAAATGGGTTTTTACAATTTCTTACAACAACAAATTATTATATGTTAGTTTACACCAAACACTGACAAATACCCCTCTCCATCAAGATTTATTACAAAGAATACAGGTTTTGTATTTAATTAATACAATTAATAAACCATTGAACAAAAATGACACATTATTGTGATTTTTAACCAGAAAATCTCCAACTTGTATGCACCGAGGTATCTGAGCAACAGCCTGAAGCAGTTCAGTTTCTAGGTGTACATGTCTATGATCACAGGAACAGGTTGAAATGGCCAGGGTAGTAAATTACTTCTATCCACTCACAAACAAATCTTGTTAAAACAAAAGTCACAAATGAAGCAGTAGCCGTATAAAATACATTTCAAACTGAAAAGTAAAATGACTCACATTTGTCTCCGTTTTCTTTTTTGTTGATCCAAAAAATGATCTGATCCATAACTCATAAACCATGGTCTGATGTGAACCAAGGGTTTTGTGATCATCTGGATGCATTCTTCAGTTATTGTAATATATTGCCAGCAGGTTGTACTATAGCAATAAACTGACAGTAACAGGGTGAAGTTTCCTGACCCATACTTCTGTTAGGTCAGTGGATTAAGGACCCAACTGGGCAAAATAACTTCATCCAAACTTCATACACCTTGCTGAAAAACTTACACAAGATATACAAATCTCCCTACGTCTACAATGTTGATTTTGTGGTCATGTTGAGGACATAACTGAATACAAAGAGGACCAAAGTACTGCCAAGCCAGGTACAAGTACATAAAACACAGCTATAAAAGATGTGGGCTATTGTCAACAAATCAAAACTATATGCAGATTAAGTGCACATGCATAGCTGGGTTATTGTGGCTGCCGGTTTTTGATACAGCAAAGCATCAGCACACATGAACTGACTGAGACCAACTGATTAAATGAATTGAATCAGGTGTGGTTCACCTTGTTTGGAGTGAAAACCTGCAGCCACACTGGCCCTTTGCAGATAAGACTGGAACTCCTGACCCAGAAGTATGTATATTTTTATTTATAGACATAAATATTATTTCATGCTGTAAGGCTACTCTAGGCCTAATACAGCTACGCAAGAATTCTGTTAATTTCCAGAAACGTTTATCTGTTTAATACCTTGAAACCAAAATGTGTTTGCCTTTAAGAAGGTCTTCAACAAAGGCTTTCTATAAAAATAAGGGTTGTTTGATTTTTCAATCCAAATCCAGCTTCCAATATCACAATAAGCACTGCTGTTTCTGTGACTCCACATTGCGCAGGAAACAGACAGTGACATAACAATAATGTGCTTCCTATACATTCTATCAGTGGTTCAACTAGGGTGACAATATATTTTCTTTTTCAGTCAGAAAAAGAGGAAAAATGTCCTAGAAAAATATGGGATTTCAGAAAAGCCAGAGCTTTATGTTGACATTGGTTAAACACTATGCCACCATTCTGTCTCTCCTGCTCATTTTTTATTTGAAAAACAAAATATGGTAACCCAAGTTGTTATAACCAATAACCCAACACTGTAATCAAAAAGCTATACATTACTAATTAAATGCCATAGAAAACAGCAAAGGTTTATTTCATGGATCTGCACGTTTGGTAAATCCAATGTTTCAGTTTACAAGACCTCATAAGTTTCTCTTCACAGAGACAGATTTCTCTATCTGCACATGTGACAATAGCCATCTTATCTACAGGGGTCTGGGGATTTGACCATTTTCAAAGTAGCCCAAATGCATTTTACTTTTGTTTCTTAGGAATGCGTAAAAACAAAATATGGCTGATTGAACACTACAACATATTACAACTGTTTACGTTTTGACAACTTCTAAAGACTAGCGGAAGACTACTTCTAAAGTGTTCATCACGGTGTGGTTTATTTCCTGAATCGGATGATTGCAAGTTTACATTCAGTCAGTGGAGAATTCAGAAAGAGTCAAAACTGATGATTGTTATGACCCGGTCAAAGTCCAGGCCATAACAGAAAATGAGAGTGGGCTCTCACACCAGATACTCTGCCAGACCAAACATCCAACACTGCAGGACAATGAACCAGTATGAATGTACTGAAAATTTGATGGGGTTGAGCATGTGCCAAAGCAACACACCAGACAACTAAAACAAAACAGACCTAAACCTGAAATAAGTTAAATCAAGATACACAAAACTACCCTAGCTCCCTGTGACCAAACAGGAAAAAGGTAGTTTAAACAAAAGGCACTCATCCCCTACTTTTCCCCAAAGATTGCAAAATGTAACAAATACTAACAGAGTTTAATGTAGGCCTGAACAGGATGCTGTTCCAGGTCTTCAAAGGGGAAGAGCCCAAAACATCTCTTCCTGTTGAAGCTTTTCCAGGCTCTTTTGTAGTGAGCTGCCATGGCGAGAAAAAGCATGTATAACACATTGGAACAAAAAACCCCACAGAAAACAGAAACACACCAAATGAGCCTTGGGGTCATGACAGTGATAGAAATGTCTTCTATAGCTGCTGTTGTCATTCTTATAAGCATAATAATTGTCCTCTTTAGTTAAGGGTACAAGTGTCTTAACTTTGCAGGTTAAGGTTAATGAATTGCCACACAGGACTGTTTTCCATATTTTTGAGCATGTTTTTCTTAATGTACCATTCATTTACAGTGATATTCTGTCCGTGTAGTGAGCAATTATGTCCAATAAATGTAACTATAAAGCTCCAAATAGGGTAAATGGAGTCTCAAGGGTTTTTTGAGGTGCAGCAATATGGAAATAAACAGCCACAGTCATTTAGCAACAGATAAAACACTGGCTCTGAGAGTACAGATGGTTATCATGATGATGATCATGATCATACCAGAGACTCTATATAAGCATCCACTCAGTCAGGTATCTGTTTAGGTGATCACATACACAGATCAACTATAACATTATGTCCTCCTTGTTTTTACATTCACTGTCCATTTATCAGCTCATTTTACAGGGAGCACCAATAAAGGACTAGAAGATAACTACACAAACTGTCCAGAAACAGATGAGCTTCTGTGTCTGACTTTACATCTGCAAGGTGGAACAACTACTATGTGTAAACACCCCAGCAGCACTGCTGATCCTCTCATGTCAGCACAACACACACTAACCCACCAGCACAATGTCAGTGACACTGCACTGATGAGAATGACCAACCACTCAAATATTCCATGACACCATGGCTGGGTCAAAAAAGCAAAAGAGAGCAGAGTAACTAATTAGCAAATGACCTCTGGGCTACACTAACTAAAACTAAAATGCAGAGCTACATGTAGCCTCTGTTATAGACTTTATATATAATAACGTACCAGTTTTCATTAAAAAAAAATTTTGATTTTGATTTGGTTTTAATGTATTTTGTCCTGCCCTTAGATGAAGTTAAGATTCTGATTGGTTCAAACACTGTGTTAGACTGCAATTTGTCTCATCCATGGATAAAATAGAAATTCTGATTGGTTCTACTTCTGAGTATAACTGCTTATTCCCCGTGCTCCTATTTGTTTGTTCATTTATTTCAGTAGAAGCTCTTATTAGATTATTAGATTAAGGTTATTATTCTGATATAAGCAACCTCAATTAAATCATCAATTAAAAGTACTGTCATTGCACCATTAATCTGATAAGCAGTGAGTCAAATGCCCATTTACAGTCATTTTCAGCAGCTATGGGTTCATGTATCATCACTCTGTACATTAAGATATACTATAGCCTTACAGTTATAAAGCCATTGTCCTTATCAGTGCATAAGTAACTTTGATCCTTTTAACTTTAATTAACAGCATTTCATAAGTTACCTGAAATAAGTCTGGGGAGTCTTTCAAAAAATATTAATGAGGCAGAGTATTTAAGGCTCACTTCATGCATTTGTAATGGATAGAGAATGCCACACAATGCCATGAGTACTATTAGCAGGAGGGAGTTAATATTTTGTGAATCTTAAAAAAAAAACAATGATTGCCTTCTGAGGGAAAAGCTGGCTGGGAAAATAGGCAGGCAGCATTTAAAAAAATGCTCAGGGATATTCACAATTTAAAATGGTGATGTAATTTAAGAAGATTTTATCTTAAACCAATCCACAATTTCATCTTTAAAAAATAATGCACAGTGGATTTGGTCATCAGAGTGTTAAAAAATGAAAATCGTGGAAAACTTGATCATGATACCTTTTGACATAAGTAAAAGATGGTAATGAAAACACCTAGAAGCAACAACAGCTCTTCTGCCAAGTATGAGACCACACAATATCAGAGCATAATGCACAAAAATTAAAGGGGTGCACAATTCTACTCTGCCAACCTGTCCAAATATGATCCTTATTGTAGAACCATCCAAATAAAACCCTTCCTGTGTTTTCAACACAAAGTTTAAAGAAAGAATAGGTGAAAGTCCACAAATATAAATTAAACGACTGGCTACAAAAGGAGTGTACAACATACTTGATACTTTTTTACGTTATGCAAAAGAACGCAGAGACATTTTAGAAAATTATATATCAACTTTCTGGCACTAGTTTGGTGATATACTGTTAAGCTGTTCCAGCATGACAGTAGTACTGTAAATAAAGCATGGTCCACAAGGTTGAACAGGCTATATAAAATGTTTTGATGATTTTTGGTGAGGAGGGCAGCTCAACCCTAACCAAATACCTTTGGGGTGCATTGTAATGTCGACTGCACATATAAGTATATATATGCATATATCTTTTTTCCACATTCAGAAGCCAGCTTTAGTTAAAAACTTGAATCTGTTCTTTACCACTTTGAGTTGAAATGAGAAATATAGAGCACCCTGGTACTTGCTGGATCCAGCCATGCAAAAACGTGTTGGGTGAAATAATAACTTTCACATTTGATCTCACGCTGAACTGCTACACTATTTATGGATTTTGAGGAGGATGCGATTGCATTTTATCACACCTGGCACTTTGGTGACAATACCACTGCAGGTAAACATCCACACAATCACTGAAAGGGAGGTGAGGTGAAATTAGAATATCAAGCAGCAGGCGTGAGCCGACACACACCAATCATCTGGCGTGACAATCTGGAGTTCATGGTACATGCACCACATTGGTGCTCAAAACACGACTCAGGTTGAAGAACAACTACTGAGAAGCTCTGCCCAGGGCTTTGCTCTCTGTTCCCTGATCAGCTCCATTTCAAAACGTGAAACTGTTGACGTACACTGAACGTTCCGTGGGGTTCTGCTCTTCAGGCACCAGATGCATAGATTAACCAAACACCTACAGATACAGAGTATTAAAAACCTTCCAAAGTTATGACTTCCTACAAAAATGGTTAAAACCCCCTGTCCATTGTTGCAACAATTGATTAATATGCATAAGACATTGTGCATTCATTTGCATTTTTAATTTGATATTCATTGTGCTTGCCCGTTTATTTATACTGACATGACTAATTGGCAGTTCTGTCCCTGAAGTAACCTCTAGCTATGCCACTTGAATACATCTGAGACTCAAACACAAAGGCTGTTAAAAACTTTTACAGCATTGAACCAGACAGCAGAGCTTGCTGGCAAAAGATTTGGAACACAAAAATGATAATGGGAGATCAGACTCCACATTACATGTTTTGCTGAAATAACAGTTAATGTTCTTTTTACATGAATAAATAAATAGGGGGGGGGTTATGTACTACACCTTTTTTTAACAATGTTTATGCTTTTTTAAAAAGTGCTTTGGAAAAATATATTTAGAGTAGTGGAAAAATATTTATTCATGTCAGTAGACATGTAGACAAGGAAATATCTTGAAAAAAACTTTTTATACATTCAGTACCTTATAAAGAACAACTGAATAGGGCCTCCCTTTGTTCTCATAAAATCCACATGTTGACATGATTGCATCATACAATTCCTGCAGATTTTTCAGGTGTACGTTCACACTGCAAATCTCCCTTTCTACCACATCTCAAAGGTGTTGTACTGAATCCAGATCCAGTAACGGATAAGGCCACTGAACACTGACCTCATTATGTTTATTAAACCAGTTTCATCTTTTACATTGTGACATATCAATCTGGAAGTAGAAATAAGTAGATTGGCTTTTTAAATAAAAGTGCACTTTACCAGCAATTTAAATGAAATAGTCCATGGCAGTCAAGACTTGATTGATTGGAATAAATGAGCCCAAAATGCACCAAAAAAACATCTCAGACCTTTACACCACCTCCACCCATCTGTACTGTTGACACAAGTCAGGTGGGGTCCATGGATTCACACTGATGTGCCAAATTCTGACCTACCATCTGTGTGCCTCAAGAAATTTAACTGTCCGGTTTTGGTTAGACTAATCCTAACCCTAACCCTTACCCTCGGCTTTTTTTCTTGGCTGACAGTCATGGAATATATAATCAGTAGCAGTCTGGACAGTTTGGCCTAAATCACATTCCCCAAGTGAAACACTTTTCTCCAGGGCAACCACATGGTATAACTGGACTCCATTTGGTTTGTCGAATACAATAATAAAAAAAATGTAATGCAAACACTGTCTGTGTACCTCTGGTCAGTCATTCACATACTGTATATTTAGGTTCCAAATTATTGTATTTATTATTATACTATGTACTTATTTTACTGTTTTAATGTGGTGAATTCAACATTTGCTTCTGAGAAACCAATAAACAATTAAATTGTCAATTAAAAGTAGTGTTGTTGTACCAGTAATCTGATAATCAGATACTCATACAGATACTCTTACCTCAATTAAGTGTATAAAAAAACTCATTTTAATTTGAAAAACTAATGGAATAATTTGGGGACATATTACAGGAAGATGGCAAGATCATGTACCAAACTGGGGCGATATACAGCAACCTTTCAAATGAGCAACACTCTCTCCTGCATCTTCCATTTAAAAACCTCTCAAAACCCAACAGCTTTAAAACCATGTGCCTATATATCAGCCATATCCTGTGGAAAAGCAGCAAGGGTAAGTAACATTTCTGTATTTCTAAGAATTCGACTTAATGTAAGTACATGAATTTTGTAGGATCAACCACAAAGTCTCCGCAAACAGTTTTTAATTTAGCTCAAGACTTGAAAGGGGGAGTCTGGATGAGAAGTGTTTAATCAGCTCTGGTTCTTGTTCCACAGTCAAGACGGATGGCTTAAGCTGAAAATGAAAATGAAGGAAATAATTATCTTTTATTCTTCTTTTAGTAATTTGACAAACTCTTCCATGCAGAACATTTCCAGTTCTGTGATATGTTGGGTCATTCTGCTCACACAGCAAAAAATATCCACCTACAGATTTTTAATGATGTTCAGTCAAGGGACTGTAGTTCACACAGTACTTTGAGGTGTTCTGGATTACTGTCCTGTTGTACAAGCCAATGAAGTGTGTATTGGTCATACTTGCATCCAGAGATGTCTGATACTTATTCTTCTACCTGTGCAATATTTCTGGTGTCACAGACTAGTAGTGCTGGGAGGACTAAATTTAGTAGTATGCACAAGAACTGTACATAGGCTGCCTGTAAGGTTCCAAGTGAGCAGATGAGTATGCAAGACAGGGATTAATACAAGTTTTTTGTATGTTACCAATACCACAGCTATATTAAACATTTACCACAGAGAGATGAGCAGTAAAGTCAACAAAGCAAATAACAGACTCCATCCATCGAACGCAGCTGTGAATAAATAGCCAATGTCAGTCAGCAAATAAGTAGCCATGAATAAGACGCCAAACAAATTGGAAGCTACAAATAACAAATTACAGCATTGTCTTATTTAGTTGCATCAACATAAGAATCACAACCAGCTGCTATATGATAAATGAAGCCAATATTTGACTTATTCACAAAATTAGAGAAATTAGAGTGGCATGATGAGCATATTTAGTTGATCTGGATGACCAGACCTCACACCTAATTATGATTCTTAAAATAATAGATTATTAAAAGCATGGATTAATAAAAATGAACACTAAATATGACCTAAAGATGGAATACTACACCTGCTTAATGTACAACCAAACTGTGATTGACATTGGGAGGATGATCTGAAGACCATTTGCTAGATTATTAAACAAACTAGACATATTAATGTGGGTTTTATAATAATAATAATAATAATAATAATAATAATAATAATAATAATAATAATAATTGTAGTAGTCATAGTAGTATGACCCTCTGAACTTGATAAGCCACATAAGACAATAAAATTATTTCTTTCAATCTGAGGTTCATTCCACATTTGTTTACAAACACATAAAATAAGCTAAATCCAACATTGCCAACAAGCATGTTTAGGTACTAGAACCTTTGAACCCTGACCTTCAGTTAGTGACAATCATTGACCTTCAAGTGTATTTTCTTACACGGAAGCAGACAATTCTCATTCTCAAAGCCCATAGTTCAATAAAACCATGCTCAAAATGTGCTGCTCTCCAGACAAACCTTTTATGATTGTGGCCATCCATCCACATAAACCTCAGGCTTATCAAGATGTTGATATGCAGACTTCAGATGTTGACGTTTGTCACTCCAGATCATGTTTGTGTGAGCAAAGCTACACTACAGACTGGTGCACAACAACTCCTGGGGTACTAGTTTTCTATTAAATCTTTCTGCGTGTTCTTTCCTGTAATATGCATGGGCTGCTTTACCTTTCAAGCCAGGAGAATACTAGCAGTTGTGTCTTGGTCTATATTGGTCTTACAGATCTGATGTGGGAGCCGAAGGATGCTTTGATAGCAAATGTTTGAGTTCCTCTGCTTTGTAGGCATCAATTAGTTACATTTTCAGATCTCAATCTGCTTCTTGGAGGAAGCTGTTGTTATTGAGTATCATCAAGCTTTTAAGAATCAGAGAAATTGTTATGCTCTGGAATTGTCATCAGGATGCATTTCAAGGTCAATAAATTGAGAGGTGTTTTAAAGATATGGTACCCATATCTTTGCACATTTCAAATACTATTTTCTTTTAAACTCGATAAAATATAAAGTAACTTTGTATGAACATTTGCATAAAAATAAATGTGTGAGCATTTGTTCTTGTTCATATATGTACTAAATGTACCACACATGGTAGTGGGTGATAAATACATTAAAAGAAAACTTGTTTATGACACATGATCTATGGTCTATACTGTAGTCTTTCATACAAGAATGGTAAGATGTGCTCACCTAGTTCCATGGGACATATGCATATTTTTAAGCTGCATCCTGACAGCTTGGGCAAGTCCAATACATCTTTGATCATGAAGTCAGTCTGGATCTTCAGGCTGGAAGAGCAGGCATGCATGAGGAATTTCCAACCAGCATATCTATATCTGCAGCCAGTGGCTGAGAGAAACGCTTCTCATAAACATTAACTCCGTCTGAGCAAACAAGTCCCGACTTCAAAAGAAGAAACCAAAGAGCTGAAGGGAGATCTAAGGAAAAACGCAACATCTTCTTCAGTTGGTTGCCATATTTGTGGCTGCTGCAACCAAACACTGAAGAAAATCAATATTGCACCTCTATATAAACTGAACAAATAGCTTTCATTCATGTTAAAGAGTTCTATAAGAAAAGCAGGCTACATTTCAGGAGGCCCTAATGCAGTGCTGTACTACAAATAGCATGTCAGAATCCATAGGCTCGGATTACAACAGAAAGACATTTTCTCAAGACACTTTGCGCCCTGCAGATTCACTGTCAGTTGAAGGTTCATTCTGGCATGTCTTTGAACACTCATGACCACCTTTAAGCAGCCGTGGAAATATTTTCCATGACAGTGTTTAGCATTCCCTCCCATTCGTGTGTTAGTATTATTAGATAGTATTATTAGATCCAACTAAATGGATGCAATGCTTTAGTGCAGCT